>CM035113.1:59683949-59901449 GCA_020205505.1 Panax japonicus
GACCTCAACTTTTATGAATAAAAGATGATTTTTCTATAAATATCATATTTGAATATTATGGAATGAATTTGATATAATGTTATAGTTATGGGTAATATTTATTAATTTTGCAAAGTACGCAAGTTGTTATATAATATTCGACTTGTCGGGGAATATTGTTTTTAACAGGGAATATTCGTACAACGGCACAATCATTGGTGGACCCCACAATGGAATTATTATCAGATTGAGAAAACGACAAAAATACTTTATGAAAATAACGACGGAAGTTTTACCGTTAACTGTTGAAACACCCAGTGTTAAAAATACAGTAATACACGTAGTTGCACAGTAGAACGCAGTTTTGATTATTGATGCTTATGTGATAAGCGTGACGCCCCCAAAACAGGTATACATCACCCATCTTGACTCGCCAGATACATGGTATATAATTCAAATACAACTTAATAATACAAATGTCGTGTACAATACGACAAAACATAAACTGTGAGTTTGAATACAAATATTATCTACTAGAGAGTATACAAACTCAAAAGGAGTCCTCATTACAATTATTATCACACTATTTCACAGAATAGTGAGGACTACTAATGCAAACATCTAGGACCATCACTCTGTTCCCCGACTAGTCCCAGCTACGTTCTCATTTCCTGAGAGAACAGTAAAAGAAAAGGGTGAGCTCAACCAGCCCAGTAAGAAATATTATGACTAAGATAATGCAGAATAAATTATCACTAGCCTTCAACAGTATAACAACTGATAGAATATAATAGACAACAAGTTTTAGATCAAAAACTGCAGTGGAATAAGCAATTCATTAGAAGAGTCAAGTAGAGAATAAAATCTACAATCTTCTATGATTTAAAAGGTTTTTCATCACTTTTATCGTTGGGACTCTGCTTAATAAATAATCCACATCATCGAATAACCCCTGCACTACGGCCAAGGATATTCTTTAGTATCACGACCACAAATTATCCATCCACTACGGGCCAAGGTCATTCGTGTATTCATTAATGGTCATGATCATACCAACAACTGTCCATCAATGCACTACGGGCCAACGAGGACTTTTACAACAACATTTGTAACATTACGGTCATAATTACACCGAATAATCCCTGGTCATAATCATACCAAGTCCATCTATGCACTACAGGCCACAGATGACTTCCAACAAAATATAAACATGAGGATGATGACACTGATATAAGAATTCAATAAAACAAGTTCAAGAATTAATTTGTCCAGGAACCAATAACGTCCAAATTGTCAACATGATATTTCTTTGTGGAGTAAAATTCAAGAATGCTCAGAAGAATATTTCCATGAAAAGATACTGGATGAAGCGCAAATATCAAAGATATTCCACTAATTTCATGGATTATAGAAATCAAAACTTTAACCAACTGAGTATAATAAAGAATAGAATAACAAAAGAAATCACCATGCATGCGATAAACCACACATGTAGGTTATTCCAACAGAATAATAAATAACGGAATCAGGTTCGGCGTAAAATGCACAGACAGGATATTCCAACAGAATAATAAAGATGGAATCAGTTTCGGTGTAAAATGCACAGACATGATATTCCAATAGAATAATAAAGACGGAACCAGGTCCGACGCAGAACGCACAGACAAGATATTCCAACAGAATAATAAAGACGGAACCAGGTCCAGCGTAGAACGCACAGACAGGATATTCCAACAGAATAATAAAGAATGGAATAATAGAAGAATTTCACGAAGTATATAGTACTTCGTATAAACAGGTTATTCCAACATAATAACAAAGAATGGAATAACAGAAGTTCTCTTCATGAAGACGAAAGAAAGAAATAATACTCCCTACCTTAGAAGAAACTGGATATAGAAGTAGTGAAGTAGCACAATACTTTTCTTTTTTCTCTCTATAATTTCTCTCTATAATAATTGCTTTATAGCTTTAGTGAATTTGTGAGAAATGAAGGAAGAATGAGCTTCTATTTATAGGAAAATATAGTTTCGATAATTGTACGTTTTGGGGCTCGAAAAATTATAGTACAATACCTCCAACTTTTCTTTCATTTTTAATTTAGTCCTGCAAGTATTATCAATCTTGCACCAACTCCCCTAATAGTAAATCATGTGAATCAATAGTAAAATTATGTGAATAAATAGTATAATCATGTGAAAAAGTTAATTACAGTATAGTACCTTCAACTATACCTCCATTTTTAACTTAGCCATGCAAGTATTATCAATTTTGCACCACCACCGCTAATAGTATACGAATGTGAATCAATAGTACCCCGTGAATAATAACTCATGAATAGTAACTCATGAATAGTAACACGTGAATAGTACTCCGACACGAAAAGTGCTCCGAATACTCGAGTGAACAATATAACCTCCAGACATCAATTATCATCAAAATAAATGTCAATTTTCACTAACACTAATAATCCCAATACAATGGAACAATAAATTTCATCTTTAATCAACACAACTTATTCATTATTAATATTATAACTCACAATATTTAACAACCAGGCTGTTCCCAAGAAAGATGGAGCTTTCCGATAAGGATTTCTCCTTATTGGCACACAATTAGGTGACCAAACCTCTTCTTGACAGAACTTCTAGACATTGTCAATATTGCAAATAATAATATGAATAACTTTTTCGTCTCAATTATTGATTTAATAATAATAAATATTATACAGATGATACTGTGACAATAATAGAATCAATAATATAAGACATATCATACAGCAATTACTGTAGCAATAATGGAGTATAACTGAGTGACTTCTTACGTAAGCATCAATAATCAATACCATGTGCTACTATGCAACCACACGTATTACTGTACTTTTACTACTGGGTAGTTCAACAGTTTTAACGGTAACACTTTCCCTGTTACTTTTATAAAAAGATAATTCTGTCATTTTCTAACTACGACAATACTTCAGTTGTGGGGTCCACCAATGATTGTGTCATCGTACGGATATTCCCCGACCAAATGAATATTTTATAACAACTTGCATACTTTGAAAAATTTATAAATACTACCCACAACTATAACATTATATCAAATCCACTCCATAATATAAAAATAAAAAATTATTTCGAGAAAATTAAATATTTATTCATTAAATCTGGGGTCTCACAATCTCCTCTCCTTATGGAATTTTTCCCTCAAAATTTACGTGCGTACCTGGAATGCCGAAGAGATGAGGATACCATGACTTCATTTCAGATTCTAACTCTTGAGGTATAACCTTTGAGTGTTTACAATGATCTTTATTATCCAAGGTTTTAAAATGTATCTCATCATACGTTAAATCATCCGCTATCTCGTCTGGTTCTAAATTAATAATGTGGTTCGGGTCGTCCACATATTTACGTAACCTCAATACGTTATGAACATGCGACATATTTAATGGTAAAACGAGTCTATAAGCTACAGTTCCTACTCGATCGAGGATTTCAAATGGGTCAATTAAATTGAGGGTTGAGATTCCCTCTCTTCATCGATTCTTGCTTCTAGAATAACGCCCTCTTGAACCTTCTTAATTCTTCACATTCATCAGCTCTGGGTGTGTAGCTTGAGCGGCTTTAACTTCATCGATTAAAGTCAATTAATTATACTCGTATATTCATTATCTTCATGTGGGTTCCTAGAGTCTTTAACTCTATCTTCATCATTTGTAAGTCATACGAAATGGGTCTGTAGCGCCCCCAAATCCGGGTATCTTACAACCCGACAGATGGTGCTATACTATACAAACATTCATACATTCATTCAATTGAAAGTCTCAAAGAATGAACATAACTTATATATATTTAATTCAATATTTACATTTCCCAAGTTCTAAACCCATTACAAAGGTTCTCTTGTCATAATATTCATTACATTACAACAATAGACCTATACTATTACATGACAGCTTAATAATCTGCCTTAGCTTTTCCTTTATCCTTATTTGATCCTTCAGGACGTTCAGTCTTAGCTGCATTCATATGGTTCAAGCAAGAGTGAGCATGACTAGCTCAGCAAGTATAACAATTTCAATAACAACATGCTTGATACATATGAATTATATATCTTCGATAACTGAACAATAACTATGAAGTACTATTGATGATTCAAAATAGCAATTCATCTTTCTTTTCAAAATGTTTCACAATGAATAAATCCAGTAAAACATTCACTCTGGTCAAAGACCTTGAGTATTCATTCTTTCTTTGAAAAGGACAACCCGGACCTAAGTCCGTAAGCCCGATATTACTTACGAGCACTTCTAGGTGATCAGCCTATTGTACTCTGTGTTGATCAACACTACATCCATTAAACGTATGTACGTTTAATCATTTGGCAACCTCGCGTGCCTGTCGTTTTACCGACAAAACATTTGTTTAACAATTCAGTCTTCTTTTGAAAACTATCAGTAGTTGACAAAAGATACTAGCATTTGATAATAGATGAACAGATTATCAATAATCCACTCAATATGTTAAGTCTAGCCAAAGAAACTGGCTTTAACTTAATTATACTTCAATTCATGCGAAAGGATACATGAACATCATAAACTTGTTCAGATTGAACTGAAACAAGAGTTAGAATACTTGCCTTTAGCGTCTGCTACTGTGTATTTTACTTTACGTTCAAGTCTTTCAAGTCTCTACAATACATGATCACATAATGCCTTACATTAGGTCACATATAATCAAGTATGTATCTGAATATATCTTACCCTTCATTTCAATCTAATTATTGATTAGATTTCATTCTTATGCGTTTCGACTTATCGTTCGCTTTACATTCATTCGACTTGGTTATATTAACAATTCTTCATTACTTCTAAGTCTTAACAATGTCCCAACAATGTTACTTTAAGTTGTTTAAGGTAGGTTTAGTTCAATCTCCTACCATCCCCTTCATTTTTATTCTTTACTGTCCAAGTTCTGTGCCTGGCGCTGCGGCGCGGGCATTACTCTTGCAACTCGCACTGCGGCGCGAGTTAGCAGTAGCCGAGTCCCAGATGTCGCGCTGCAGCGCGACCAAAAAGCTTAGGGTTGGCGCCGCGGCGCCAACTCTGTGCACCAAAAAAATTTTCTAACTTTTAATTTTTGTGAACTTCCCGGACGCATAACTTCTTCGTTTTAAGTCCGAATTGGCTCGTTCAAAAGCCTACGGTTCACAAATTACGTAATCTACGCGTTCATGCAAGAATTTTATCTATTTGAATTCGTTTACTAAAAATTCACCTATTGGTTCATTTTTAACGAAAACGATAAACGTTCGTGAACGTTAAACACTCGTTTCTTCGTTCTAAGTCGGAATTCGTCCATTTTCGAGTCAGCAACTCTTAAATGACAAACATGACTTGTCTCCATTGGAAATTAACATTTCCGAACTCAAACTCAAAATTTGACTTCCATTCCGGGAAATTTACGAATTCGACGATTATCGTCTAATCGTGCGATTTCCGGCAATTCTTCGTTCTTAGAACTTGTTCAACACTACCAATGAATTACATTCATAATGTGAACATCTTAACATCCTTCTTCCAAATATTTATACTCATGGTTGGATTTTAACTTATCTCATTGTAAGCTTATACTTGATAACTTTCAAACTACTTATGAACTTTTCATAACTTATGACAATTAAAGTTCTTAATCATCATCCATACATGATTTCATCATATAACTTTACTTATGTATTCTTGATACATATGTTCTTACAAGTTGATGTATATACATATACTTTCATTAATAAACCTATCACAAGTTCATCATGCATTCACATAAGTTTACAACTTATGCTATCTTAAATGACTTATTACCAACTTATGTGGCTTAAGTTCATTACTTATACATACTTCTTTCTTTTTTTATCATTCATGTTCCTTAATCCAAGCTTTTCTTATCAACCTATCATGTTAGAGATAGAAGATAATTGGAGAAGGAGTCTTACATTTGAAGTCTTTAGTAAGTAGCTTCTTCTTCTTCTTGACTTATGGAATAACTTACTCGCAACTTAATTCTCCTAACACTTAAGCACTTTGAGAGAGAGTGATTGGATTAATTTGAATAACTAGCAAATGACTTGTCATGCTTCTCTATTTATAGAACTTGCAAGGCTTGGGGTAGATTAGTGTGACAACCCAAGAAATTAGACAATTTATGAAAATCTCAAATGATTAATTTAAGGTCAAATATTAGACCTAGACAGAAAATAAGTGTATGCGTTTAATGTTATTGAGAAGCAATTTTGAGGGTTTCAAAATTCTGTGAAGGATATAGGTGAATTATTCAGGATTAAGGAGTCATGGAATTATGTTCTGTGTTTATGGTTAATAATGTGTTTAGAATGTGGTTAAGGGTCATGGGTTGATCAGATAAATTACATCTGTGGTAAACCCTAAGTTTATATTAAGAACGACAATGTTCGGTTAGAAAACTCTAACGTCTAATAAGAAACCCTAGAAATCGGTTCTGGAAACCCTAGTTTCAGTTCCGGGTGTACGAAACCCTAATTCGGTGCATGAAACCCTAAATTGGGAACTTAATGGCATTAGTGTAAATAATTAAAAGATTAATTAGGGTTAATCTTGACAATTGATTACAAAACCCTAATTCCAAATTTAAAACCCTAATGCCAGATCTGAAAACCCTAGATTCAGATTCTGTTAAATTGAAACCCTAATCTGGGAATATAACGGAGAATTTTAATACCAGAGTGCTAATAATTAAGCACTAATTAGGGTAAAGCTGAATAAATTTGAAAACCCTAATTTCTAATTTTTGGAACCCTAATTGTTCCGTCAGAAACCCTAATTATTCAGTGGTGAAATTTAATTGCTAAAATTAGCAACGCTAATTATGAAACCCTAATCCTAATTATTTCAATTTTTGTGTAATTAGAAAACCCTAATCTAATTACGAATATTTAATTTCTAAATTAGAAAAATTAAATTTTCTATTAGAAAACCCTAATTTGTGGTTTGAAAACCCTAATGACCACTTTGATCCTAATTGCTTTATTAGCAATTGTAATTAGGAAATGCTAATCCTAATTAGCAAGATTGATTCATGATTAGGAGATTATGATATAATTAGGAAGCCCTAATTATAAGTTAAAAAATTTAAAATTTTCTATTTTAAATTTTATTAGAGAATTATGTTGAAATCAAAGTTGCTAAATATTTGTGGGGTAAAATATAAACCCTAAAGGGTTAAACCCTAAACCTTAAAATGATCCAAACCCTAAAAATTTAGGGTTTCATCAAATGTAAAAATCTAGAAATAAAAGGAAATGACAAAATTGCCCCATGTGTGTATTATTTTAGCTAACTTGCAAATCTTGCAAAATCCAAAGTTGTTCAACAACCCAAGCTACAACCTAGCCTAGCATGTGACATATTTGGCCAGCAATCTCATCCAAATCAGCCATGTGCAATGCATTATCAATTATATAGATAAGAATTAAGAAAAAAAGTCTCACTTTCCAAATTTTTTGGTCCAAACCATTCTCTCTCTCCATGCTTTGAAAATCTAGAGTGAGAGAGAGTTAAAAGATGATCCATTATCAAGTATTATCCAGCCAAGAACAGATCATCACGATCAGAAATCAAAGATCAAACTTGAAGGTATAAAATTCCAAAAATTTAGAAATTTTATGATCTGAAGTTATATGTTGAAATTGAATGGTTAAATATGTGTTATAGGGTGTCAATTGATGATCTGGGTTGATAAATCATGAACCCATATCATCAAAGTACACGAATTTGAAGATTTGAGAAATTTGGAAAATTTCAATTCTGTGATTTTTGGTCAAATGTCAGAGCTTATATCTCTATGATAATTTACGGTTTTTGTTGTTTGTAAGATGTTATGTATATCCTGACATGTGGTCTTTAAGATACAAAAAGAATCAAAGCTATATCACTTTTAGATCAAACGTTACAAGCGGTCAAACAGGGTTGACCAAAACTGCAAAACCAGCGAACCCAAAATTTTCTAGATCTGTTTCCGTGTTGTACTTTGACCGATCATTTACTGTTAGATCTAATGTTGTTATGCTGATGTTAAGTATTATAATTATAGTCCTACATGTTGTGTACATACTGGAAGTGATGGATCGCACAAATATTGCACGATCATCAAGTTAGAGAGGTCCAAAGTAGGTACCTCGAACTGTTCTTCATGAAGAACAGCTCTGACACCTACTTTGATGGCTAATTTCTTCCAGATCTAATGTTATTTAGAGGTTATGTTTGCTGTTAATTGTAGTCTGTTATTTTGTCTACTCGACCCAACTTACAGATTGTCCAAATTCGTTAATACCACAAAGTTATTGTCGGTCAAACCTAGCCCCTTGCAACTGGCCGGAATATCTGGAAATCCTCAAGAACACCTATAGCGACAGAAAGTGTCGCTATAGGCCTTTAGCGACATATTATTATTTATTTTTCCGGAAATTAATTAAAAATTAGAAAAAAAATGGTTTTTAATTATTAAAAATACTAAATAAATTATGAAAAATTATTTTAAAGTCTGAAAAATAGTTTTTAACTATTTTGAGTATATTTCAAAAATATTTAGTATTTTTGGAATATAAATGGTATTTATTTATTTAATTATAATATTAAATAAATTATTTAAAAATAGTTTTAATTCATGAAAAATCATGAAAAATAATATTATGGTATAAGAAAATATTTTAAGTTATTTTTGATGACTTTTAATATTTTGGGATGAATTTCATTAATTAATCAATATTAATGATAATTAGTTTATTTAATAGATATATTAAATAAATTATGGAAAAATAGAATTTATGCTTTATAAATCATATAAAAATAATTTAAGTGTTATAAAAATATTTTAAGTTATAAAATATAACTTTTGATATTTTTGGCATGAAAATATTAATAGCAATTATCGGACAATGGAATTAAGTGTTTAAAAATCATATAATTATGATTTTAAAGTATTAAAAATACTTTGTGATATTATAATTATATTATAATATTATGTAATGATTTTTCATTAATATTTTATATTAAATAAATATTAATGATTAAAGTATTAAGTGGTATTTAATTTATTTAAATACGGTTTTAAGGATTGAAAAATGTTGATAAATGGTAATAATTATCCGAAAATTATTACGAGTCTAGGAAAAATGTTTTGACTGATAAGAAAGTTATCTGTGATATTTTTAAGTATTAAGTCAGAGTTTAATTGAACTTAAACTCAATTTTTGTCCGACTAGACCGTCGGGATGATAGAATTGTGTCGGGTTCAACTCAGACTGTAATAGTTTGACTTGATACCTAGTCTTATGTGCTGTAAAGACTGAAAGGGTTATGTGGTAATGTGTTTAGGTTCTTCTGTGTATATAATTATAACAGTATTATACTGTGATGATATTATTCTAATATTGGAGATCTATATTATTAATATTAGGTCTTCGGGTTAAGCATTATAAATTACGTTGCTGTAATCAACGGTGCAGACAAGTTTTTCAGTTCTATTATGTTTGTGGATGGAATGTTTTATGTGTTGAATTATATATTATGCTCTATGAATTGTTAAAAGTCAAGATATGACTAAGTTAATTGGGTTATAGAACTCAATCAATATGTGATTACATGTTGTATGATGTAATTCGATAATTTAGAAATGTATAATGCATGAATGAATGTTTTGTAAGGAATTATGGATACATGTAGGATATGCATAGTAAAGAATATATGTTGCATGCAGATAGGCATATTAAAGGAAATGTAGTGCATATAGAATTGTGTGTTATGTGAAACATGATAGACTGTTAAATTTGCTAGGCTGTTGAGCTCAATCTTGCAAACACAAACTTTTTGCAGGTTAAAGATGTTAGGCAATATTACTTGCTATACGGATGATGAAGATTGTACGATGCATAAATTGAATACATTTTCTTGATTTAGAAATGATATAGATCTATGATTCACAATTTTTCAAATGTAATTTTCAGCTATGTACAGTTTGAAATGTTGAATAGATAAATAAGGTGCATTTTGAATTGAGAATAGATATGATTCTTAAATAAATGAATCATCGATAGAAAAGATAATGCCAAGTTCAGCTTGGAACATAAAGTGCGTCTAGTTGTATTAGCATATTGTGATAAATATTGTTGTGTAATAGATAATTGATGAATTGTATTTAAGTTAAGGTTACTCGACCTTGGGGATAAGTGTGTTAAGTTTAATGTATAAACAATTTATGTTTATATCTTCCGCAAATAGTTATAGAATTAGTATACCGAGTCCGCGGCGATTCGGGGCCCGGGTTCGGGGCTGCTACAGTTGGTATCAGAGCTGTTGGTTATGAAGCTTAGGTAGGAATACCTGAGACCAATAACCGCAGTGATTAGGATAAGACTAACTCAAATAGAGTTAGTTGGTCAGTAAGATTCAAAGACGAATCTCGGCGAGTATAAAGCACAGAGTTCCCTAACTCTGATAATAAAGTTGAACAGTAATGGTGAATAGATCGAGTCTAAAGGACTGAAAGTGCAGGGATAGAAGATCGTAAAACAAAATGATCATGGGCATAGAAATAAATCGTAATATATACGATAAGATCACCCCGTGATCTGATAAGGTTATGACAGTCAGAAAGAATCAATCTTATGATTGAAAAGGTTACAACATGATGCTGTGTGAAAGTTGTACTATAAAATTGTACTATGAAAACTCATGACAGAGTTATGGATTATGAATACGAATTGAATTCGTATTGAAAAAGAGGGTTAAGTATTTGGTGGGGATTCAATTGAGGACTCTTGTCGGCAGCTAAGTTGTATGATTCCTTGTATGGGCGGGTAATTTGTACTTGGTTTTAGAATCACTTAGCTTCCTGGTCAATATAGTGGTTAGGTTGACCAATTCTTTGTATGGGCGGGGAATTGTTCGCTTAGCTTCCTATATTGATTAGTGGCCGATTTTGGTTTGACAACCACTTAGTTTCCGGCACTGATAATCATTGAAATGTTTGTGTCGCGCTATTTGTTATATGCGTGTTAAGAGGGTGATTCCTTTCTCATGTGTATAACAGATAGATAGGTCATAGATAGAGAATATAAGGTTAAGTATGAGTTCTTAAAACTTATACTTATGTGGCATTCTTGATTCATAGTTATATGAAAATGAGAGGGTGATTCCTTTCTTAAACTCATATAATTGTGGTCAGGTTATGAACTCATAAGTGTGGTTTTATGAGCTGGGTATAGTTGTGTGTGAATGGAGTATTGCGGATAATAGGAACAGATAGAATGTTTAAGCATATGATCATTAGTGGAGAATTAGGTTTTCCTAAACCTCTATCTATGCTAGATTTCAAATTTTTGACTTCAAGCTAAATACGCACTATGTGCCTTTTAAAAAAAAATTTGTTTTTATTTATCACTTATGTACCATGTGACCTGGTGCAGAGATGATAAACAAATGATGGAGTTATCAATGCAGAATTACTTGGTTTTGGATGTGATCTAAGGATCGTCAGTCCACTACAGTATGTTGTAGTATAACAAAGTCACAAAATGATGAAATCCTCAACGGACTGTTAAATACAGTGCGACATCATGACGTCATTCTCAAAAATGTTTTATTGAAAGAAATTTCTCAAACAAAATTGTTTTGCTGTGGAATCAAATAAGACTGAGGTATGAAATTTTGTGCGCCTAAAGCGGATAGGAGGAACAAATTGTTCCGACCAACAGTACTTGATCAGTACAGGGCATAATGGGTTAATCACCTTTTTTGTCCGTAAGTTATGACGGTTTGCGGATGAATTTCCATAAAACCTTTGCGAAAATGAAAAACAAACAGTCTATACGATTTCTCAGTACAGTTTTAAAATTTTTACCCTTGTGAACAGTGTATTGGGTAGCATGTGAAATATGTGTGAAGGGTATATGTGTGAATGGTGTAAAGTGCACGGTGTAAGGTGTAAGGTGAATTTCGGGGATGAAATTCTTATAAGGAGGGGTGAATGTGACAACCCGAGAAATTAGACAATTTATGAAAATCTCAAATGATTGATTTAAGGTCAAATATTAGACCTAGACAGAAAATAAGTGTATGCGTTTAATGTTATTGAGAAGCAATTTTGAGGGTTTCAAAATTCTGTGAAGGATATAGGTGAATTATTCAGGATTAAGGATTCATGGAATTATGTTCTGTGTTTATGGTTAATAATGTGCTTAGAATGTGGTTAAGGGTCATGGGTTGATCAGATAAATTACATCTGTGGTAAACCCTAAGTTTATATTAAGAATGACAATGTTCGGTTAGAAAACTCTAACGTCTAATAAGAAACCCTAGAAATCGGTTCTGGAAACCCTAGTTTCAGTTCCGGGTGTACGAAACCCTAATTCGGTGCATGAAACCCTAAATTGGGAACTTAATGGCATTAGTGTAAATAATTAAAAGATTAAATAGGGTTAATCTTGACAATTGATTACAAAACCCTAATTCCAAATTTAAAACCCTAATGCCAGATCTGAAAACCCTAGATTCATATTCTGTTAAATTGAAACCCTAATCTGGGAATATAACGGAGAATTTTAATGCTAGAGTGCTAATAATTAAGTACTAATTAGAGTAAAGCTGAATAAATTTGAAAACCCTAATTTCTAATTTTTGGAACCCTAATTGTTCAGTCAGAAACCCTAATTGTTCAGTGGTGAAATTTAATTGCTAAAATTAGCAACGCTAATTAGGAAACCCTAATCCTAATTATTTCAATTTTTGTATAATTAGAAAACCCTAATCTAATTACGAATATTTAATTTCTAAATTAGAAAAATTAAATTTTCTATTAGAAAACCCTAATTTGTGGTTTGAAAACCCTAATGACCACTTTGATCCTAATTGCTTTATTAGCAATTGTAATTAGGAAATGCTAATCCTAATTAGCAAGATTGATTCATGATTAGGAGATTATGATATAATTAGGAAGCCCTAATTATAAGTTAAAAAATTTAAAATTTTCCATTTTAAATTTTATTAGAGAATTATGTTGAAATCAAAGTTGCTAAATATTTATGGGGTAAAATATAAACCCTAAAGGGTTAAACCCTAAACCTTAAAATGATCCAAACCCTAAAAATTTAGGGTTTTATCAAATGTAAAAATCTAGAAATAAAAGGAAATGACAAAATTGCCCCATGTGTGTATTATTTTAGCTAACTTGCAAATCTTGCAAAATCCAAAGTTGTTCAACAACCCTAGCTACAACCTAGCCTAGCATGTGACTTATTTGGCCAGCAATCTCATCCAAATCAGCCATGTGCAATGCATTATCAATTATATAGATAAGAATTAAGAAAAAAAAGTCTCACTTTCCAAATTTTTTGGTCCAAACCATTCTCTCTCTCCATGCTTTGAAAATCTAGAGTGAGAGAGAGTTAAAAGATGATCCATTATCAAGTATTATCCAGCCAAGAACAGATCATCACGATCAGAAATCAAAGATCAAACTTGAAGGTATAAAATTCCAAAAATTTAGAAATTTTATGATGTGAAGTTATATGTTGAAATTGAATGGTTAAATATGTGTTATAGGGTGTCAATTGATGATCTGGGTTGATAAATCATGAACCCATAACATCAAAGTACACGAATTTGAAGATTTGAGAAATTTGGAAAATTTCAATTCTGTGATTTTTGGTCAAATGTCAGAGCTTATATCTCTATGATAATTTACGGTTTTTGTTGTTTGTAAGATGTTATGTATATCTTGACATGTGGTCTTTAAGATACAAAAAGAATCAAAGCTATATCACTTTTAGATCAAACGTTACAAGCGGTCAAACAGGGTTGACCAAAACTGCAAAACCAGCGAACCCAGAATTTTCCAGATCTGTTTCCGTGTTGTACTTTGACCGATCATTTACTGTTAGATATAATGTTTTTATGCTGATGTTAAGTGTTATAATTATAGTCCTACATGTTGTCTACATACTGGAAGTGATGTATCGCACAAATATTGCACGATCATCAAGTTATAGAGGTCCAAAGTAGGTACCTCGAACTGTTCTTCATGAAGAAAAGCTCTGACACCTACTTTGATGGCTAATTTCTTCCAGATCTAATGTAGTTTAGAGGTTATGTTTGTTGTTAATTGTAGTCTGGTATTTTGTCTACACGACCCAACTTACAGATTGTCCAAATTCGTTAATACCACAAAGTTATTGCCGGTCAAACCTAGCCCCTTGCAACTGGCCGGAATATCTGGAAATCCTCAAGAACACCTATAGCGACAGAAAGTGTCGCTATAGGCCTTTAGCGACAGATTATTATTTATTTTTCCGGAAATTAATTAAAAATTAGAAAAAAATGGTTTTTAATTATTAAAAATGCTAAATAAATTATGAAAAATTATTTTAAAGTCTGAAAAATAGTTTTTAACTATTTTGAGTATATTTCAAAAATATTTAGTATTTTTGGAATATAAATGTTATTTATTTATTTAATTATAATATTAAATAAATTATTTAAAAATAGTTTTAATTCATGAAAAATAGTATTATGGTATAAGAAAATATTTTAAGTTATTTTTGATGACTTTTAATATTTTGGGATGAATTTCATTAATTAATCAATATTAATGATAGTTAGTTTATTTAATAGATATATTAAATAAATTATGGAAAAATAGAATTTATGCTTTATAAATCATATAAAAATAATTTAAGTGTTATAAAAATATTTTAAATTATAAAATATAACTTTTGATATTTTTGGCATGAAAATATTAATATTTTAATATTAATAGCAATTATCGGATAATGGAATTAAGTGTTTAAAAATCATATAATTATGATTTTAAAGTATTAAAAATACTTTGTGATATTATAATTATATTATAATATTATGTAATGATTTTTCATTAATATTTTATATTAAATAAATATTAATGATTAAAGTATTAAGTGGTATTTAATTTATTTAAATACGGTTTTAAGGATTGAAAAATGTTGATAAATGGTAATAATTATCCGAAAATTATTACGAGTCTAGGAAAAATGTTTTGACTGATAAGAAAGTTATCTGTGATATTATTAAGTATTAAGTCAGAGTTTAATTGAACTTAAACTCGATTTTTGTCCGACTAGACCGTCGGGATGATAGAATTGTGTCGGGTTCAACTCAGACTGTAATAGTTTGACTTGATACCTAGTCTTATGTGCTGTAAAGACTGAAAGGGTTATGTGATAATGTGTTTAGGTTATTCTGTGTATATAATTATAACAGTATTATACTGTGATGATATTATTCTAATATTGGAGATCTATATTATTAATATTAGGTCTTCGGGTAAAACATTATAAATTACGTTGCGGTAATCAACGGTGCAGGCAAGTTTTTCAGTTCTATTATGTTTGTGGATGGAATGTGTTATGTGTTGAATTATATATTATGCTCTATGAATTGTTAAAAGTCAAGATATGACTAAGTTAATTGGGTTATGGAACTCAATCAATATGTGATTACATGTTGTATGATGTAATTCGATAATTTAGAAATGTATAATGCATGAATGAATGTTTTGTAAGGAATTATGGATACATGTAGGATATGCATATTAAAGAATATATGTTGCATGCAGATATGCATATTAAAGGAAATGTAGTGCATATAGAATTGTGTGTTATGTGAAACATGATAGACTGTTAAATTTGCTGGGCTGTCGAGCTCAATCTTGCAAACACAAACTTTTTGCAGGTTAAAGATGTTAGGCAATATTACTTGCTATACGGATGATGAAGATTGTACGATGCATAAATTGAATACATTTTCTTAATTTAGAAATGATATAGATCTATTATTGATAATTTTTCAAATGTAATTTTCAGCTATGTACAGTTTGAAATGTTGAATAGATAAATAAGGTGTATTTTGAATTGAGAATAGATATGATTCTTAAATAAATGAATCATCGATAGAAAAGATAATGCCAAGTTCAGCTTGGAACATAAAGTGCGGCTAGTTGTATTAGCATATTGTGATAAATATTGTTGTGTAATAGATAATTGATGAATTGTATTTAAGTTAAGGTTACTCGACCTTGGGGATAAGTGTGTAAAGTTTAATGTATAAACAATTTATGTTTATATCTTTCGCAAATAGTTATAGAATTAGTATACCGAGTCCGCGGCGATTCGGGGCCCGGGTTCGGGGCTGCTACAATTAGTCTTTACACAATCCACCTCCTTACTATTCATTAATTGACCAACAACACTTATATCATTTGCTTGGTCCCTACTTTATTTACTTGGTTACCACTTAACTTGGTCACCACTTTTAATACTTGGTAACCACACATTTACCACATTAATATGGTTTACCCCATGGGTTTGCCAACTCATGGATTCTAGCTTGGGCTTGGATTACATAAATCCTTGGGCTTTGCTTAAAAAACCTTCATATGTTTATTAATTCATAAGTTGGGCCTTAACCCTTAATTCACTTGGGCTTGTACAAAATCCTAACCAATCTTTACAAGTCCATTAATATTACATAATACATATACATATAGTTTATGTATTATTCTCGTAGTCTAATTCATATAGAATTTATATACGATAATGCATTCTTCTTACAAACTCATATAATACTTTATATTATACTCGTTTCCATTCCTTGTACAATACTCACGTATCATACCATCATTCCTTAACGCAATAGTTCTTCATTTTCCTTACGTTCTCGATTTAAGTCCGCAAGCGAAATATTACGTTTTCCATAACTAGATTATTATTACATAATCCGTCTTACTTTAATATTCTACCATTACGTATTCCTCGAAAATTCAAAAATAAATTCCGAGCAAATACCGATGAATAGTGTTTTTCAGAAAATTTCTCGGAAAACTTTTATTTTCGTCTTGGAAATTCAAACACCTTAAATCCTTCATATAGCTCAAATACTATGATATTCCAATATCAATAGGTTACAAAACGACAACCATCTTGATATCCCACATAATATGATTTTATTATTATTTAATCTAATAAAATCATCTTACATTAAAATCCGAATTTCTCGGTCGTTACATTCTTCCCCCCTTATAAAGATTCTGTCCTCAGAATCTCGTTTTTTTTTTCAAATAAATGAGAAAAAAATTTCTTCATCTTTTCTTCTAACTCCCACGTTGCTTCTTCTGCATCATGGTTCTTCCATAACACCTTCACTGATGGTATTACTTTGTTCCTCAGAACTTGTTCCTTTCTATCGATGATTTGAACCGGCGATTCTTCATATGTTAAATCCTTCTCGATATGAATCGGCTCATACTCGATTACGTGCTTATAGTCCGGCTTATACGGACGTAATACAGATACGTGAAACACGTTATGTATTCTTTCTAGGTCTGGAGGTAATGCTATCTTATAAGCTACCTCTCCCACCCGGTTTAATATTTGAAAAGGTCCTATAAACCTTGGACTTAACTTTCCTTTCTTTCCAAAGCGTATCTTTCCTTTCCAGGGAGATACCTTCAGAAACACATACGAACCTACTTCGAACTCTCGATTTAATCGATGTGAGTCCGCATACTTCTTCTGTCTGTCTTGAGCCGTGACGAGACGCATCCGAATTAACCTTACTATATCCGCTGTTTGCTGCACCAATTCTGGTCCTAGCATCCGGCGTTCTCCCACCTCATCCCAACACAATGGTGTTCTGCATCTTCTTCCATACAGAGCTTCATAAGGCGGCATACTTATGCTTGCATGATAACTGTTGTTATAAGCAAATTCTACCAGTGGTAGGTGATCATCCCAACTACCCTTGAAATCCATGACGCAAGACCTCAGCATGTCTTCTAACGTCTGAATTATTCTCTCCCTCTGCCCATCAGTTTGTGGATGATAAGCCGTGCTTAACTTTAACTGTGTTCCCAGCTGTTCTTGCAAACTTCTCCAGAAGTTCGATGTGAATCATGGATCACGATCTGACACAATCGATATCGGTACTCCATGTCTGGAAATAACTTCCTTGACATAAAGTTTAGCTAACTGGTCTAAGTTATACTTGACCCTAATTGGTAAGAAGTGAGCCGATTTCGTCAATCGGTCGACTATTACCCAAATAGAATCGTACCCTTTTTACGTTGTTGGAAGTCCTACCACGAAATCCATCGAGATATGCTCCCATTTCCATTCTGAAATCTCCAATGACTGTAATAAGCCACTGGGTCGTTGATGTTCGGCCTTAACTTTTTGACAAGTCAAACACCTACTTACATACTCTGCTATTTCCCTTTTCATGTTTGGCCACCAAAAACTCTGTCGAAGGTCTTGATACATCTTAGTGCTACCAGGATGTATCGAGTACCTTGTACTATGAGCTTCTTGTAACACTTGCTCCTTTAATTCCGTCTCATTCGGAATCCAAATTCTTCCTTCAAATCTTAATAATCCTTCATTATCAAGACTATACTTATCATCTCCTTTATCGGATAACCGCTTCTTCATTTGGTTACACTCATCAGTCTTGAGTTGTACCTCCTTGACCCTCTCTACAATGGTAGATTGTCTCTCCGTGGTAAAAAGTATCTGCCCCGATTCACTCGGCATCTTCACTTCTATTCCCATCCTAGCCATCTCTGTTATTAACTCATTTTGAGCCGTTAACATAGACAACTTTTCCCGACCCTTCCTACTTAAGGCGTCGGCAACTACATTGGCTTTCCCAGGGTGATACAGGATTTCACAGTCGTAATCCTTTATCAACTCCAGCCATCTCCTTTGTCTCGTATTCAACTCCTTCTGAGTGAAGATATACTTTAGACTCCTATGGTCTGTATATATCTCACATTTCTCCCCATAAAGATAATGCCTCCATATCTTTAGGGCAAATACTACCGCGGCCAGTTCCAGATCATGAGTATGGTAAACTTTCTCATAATCCTTCAACTGCCGTGATGCATACACAATGACTTTGCCGTGCTGCATGAGCACGCAACCAAGCCCTCTATGCGAAGCATCACTATATACTACAAAATTTCCTGTGTCATCTGGCAATGACAAAACAGGTGCTTTACATAGTCTTTTCTTCAGTTCTTGAAAACTGTCTTCACATTTATCCGTCCATATGTATTTCACCGTCTTCCTTGTTAAATTAGTCAACGGGGTAGCTATCTTCGAAAAATCTTGGATAAATCTTCGATAGTAACCTGCTAACCCTAGGAAACTCCGCACCTCAGTCGGCGTTTTGGGTTATTCCCAGTTCATCACTGCTTCTACCTTTGCTGGATTCACTGAAATCCCTTCCTGATCAATGACATGACCTAAAAACTAAACTTTCTCCAGCCAAAATTCACACTTAGTGAATTTCGCATATAACTTCTCCTTTCTTAGTGTTTCCAACACTAATCTTAAGTGTTCAGCATGATCTTCTGGTGTTTTTGAATAGACTAGAATATCATCAATAAACACAACCACAAACTTGTCCAAATATGATTTGAACACTCTGTTCATCATGTCCATAAATGCAGCTGGTGCATTCGTCAACCAAAATGACATCACCAGAAACTCGTAATGACCATAACGAGTTCTGAATGCCGTCTTTGGTATATCCTCCTTCCTCACCTTCAACTGGTGATACCCCGTCCGCAAATCTATTTTAGAAAAATACTTTGCCCCTTTCAACTGATCAAAGAGATCATCAATCCTGGGCAATGGGTATTTATTCTTTATCGTTAATTTGTTCAACTCTCGATAGTCGATACAAAGTCTTAACGATCCATCTTTCTTCTTGACAAACAACACTAGTGCACCCCACGGGGAAACACTTGGTTGAATGTACTTCCTATTCAACAGTTCCTGTAATTGAACCATTAACTCTTTCATTTCCACCGGCGCCATACGGTACGGTGCCCTTGACACTGGTGTCGCTCCTGGCACAATGTCTATTACAAATTCGATCTCCCTATCCGGTGGTAAACCCGGTAACTCACTTAGAAATACATCCATGAATTCGTTTACTATAGGTATTTGTTCCATGGTTGTTCCCACTCGCTGGGTATCAACAACATGGCACAAGTAACCCACGCATCCCTTTCTTAAGAGTTTTCTAGTTTGTGTCATCGTAAGACAACACGATCTCCTTGGTGATTTATTACCGTAGAATACTACAAGAGGTTGCTTCAACGCCCTAATGCTCACACATTTCTTTTGGAAATCTATAATTGCTCCATAGTTTATCAACCAATCCATTCCGTGAATTACATCAAATTCTCCCAACCTTATCGGTATTAAATCTACCGATAACTTACATCCACGTATATCTACGCAACAACCCTATGAATACTATCCACAGGAATTATCTCTTCATTTGCTACCTTAATGTTCATAGGTATAGGCAACTTTTCGGGAAATAATTCTAATCGTCTAGCAAAATCACATGCTATAAATGAACAAGTAGCACTCGAATCAAATAACACATATGCATTAATGTTATTGATTGGGATAATACCTGCAACTACGTCCCCGGATGCCACCGCATCTTGGACTGTCATATTAAAAGTACGGGCCATTGGTCTACCCGGCTGAACTGGACCGCTAATAGCTAACTTTCTACTATTAGTGCCCTTATTTCCTTCCATACCCTTCTTCGGGCAATTCTTTGCTATATGGTCAGTTGATCCACATACAAAACATCCGTGATTTTTCTTCGGATTTGGACAGTTAGGCGAAATGTGCCCGTCCTATCCACAATTATAATATACAGCCTTTCCTTTGAGACAGACTCTCAAGTTAGTCTTCCCGCAGGTTTTACAGGCCTCCATCCTCCTTTTTGAATCGCCTTGTTTCACTCCGGTATTCCCAGAGTTAAAACCCTTTCTTTTCTGACCGTTGCCACTACCACTAGCTCCTTCGGTCTTAATTCCCCCATCAACTCTTCCTTTATTTTTCTTATCTTTGTGGTACTGGCTTAAAGCCTCATTCCCACCTTCGGCTATTATTGCCTTCTCTAATATGGTTCCAAAGGAAGTACTTTGGAACACAGAGATTCGGCAATAGAGCCAGGGTTTTAAGCCCTGCTCGAATCTTCTAGCCTTTCTCACTTCAGTGTCCACTTGATGTGGAGCAAATCGTGCTAGTTCATTAAACTTGGCGGCATACTGGGGAACTGTCATATCCCCTTGTTTCATTTCCAGAAACCTCATTTCCATTCTCCCTTGCATACTCGTGGGAAAATAATTCTCGAAGAAAATCTCCTTAAACCTCTGCCACGTTAGGTTTCCTATATCGGCCCTAGCCTGGTTTGCCTCCCACCAGAAGTTGGCCTCTCCTTTCATCAAATATGTTGCAAAGGCAACCTTTTGACCCTCCTCCACTTTTGTAATTACAAATGCTTTCTCAATTTCTTTCACCCAAGTTTGGGCTTCTATAGGGTCCGTAGTTCCCTTGAACTCCAGCGGACCTACACTTTTAAAGTCCTTAAAAGTAATAGCTCGTACTACTCCAGGAATTACGAGTACATTAGCCCCCGTTCTATTAAATGCAGCCGTTAAAAGATTAACTAACTCTTGCATTGGATTAACTGGACCACCTTCCGGTTGGTTAACATTAGTTTCTTGATTTCGTTGTCCCCTTCTTGGCGGCATTTCGCTGTTAAAAAAACAACACATCATTATTACTTTCTCCTTGTGAGTTAGTTATTATTTGTGATAAAACAATAACTCATACTCATTACTCAATATGTTCCATAAAAGAGTCTTATATTGATTAATAACTTGTAGTATAACACTACATTGTTTACATCATTCAGCCTTAGCTGATTACATTACTCAGTCTTAGCTGATTACATTACCATCCCAGAATTACTTTCCAAAAATTGGGATTTACAAAAGACTACCCTTGTTTATACAAAAGAGGGTTTTACGTCACTACTAGATACATAATATTTACATATCTACGCTACTCTAGCTATTGCTAGATTACATCTGCCGTAAGGCATTCTCAAAATCTTTGCTGGCCAGACCGGCAATAACATCCCGACTGATGGTATGTCGTGTCTGTCCCGCCTCTACCGGATACCCAACCACTTGCTGCTGGAAATCCACATGAGAACTCCTATGTATATAAGACATCCTCTCCAATCTCCCCTGTTTAGTCTTTAGCTCTTGTCGAGTTCCTCTTCCCACATTCCCTCCATGCTAAGCTTGTCCTCACGGACAGCTTGGAGTTCCGCTTTCAACTCCTTTACCTCCTGGCAATAATGGACATTACTATCCAATACTGCCATAAACAATGCTTTCATCGAATCCCCCGTAGACATCTCCTGTGCGGGTGGAACTTGGTCAAAGGACATTACGTCCACCTCCTCCTCTAGCATGCCATCGAAAATAGACATATAGTCTAAATTGTCCGAGTCTCCAGACTCTATTACTACCACTTCTGGCTCTATCGCTATGGGATTTGGTAGTATCTCTACCCAAGTAACCGAATCCTCGCTTACTACATGTATATTTCTATACATATCATTTTTCCTGACATCTATAATAAAATAATACAGTTTGATTAGTACACGTCAGTAACATAAATAAAAACACATAACATATTATAATGCATTTTTATAAGGTTATCTTTCTTCTTTTACTTCTTTATTAAGGTTATGACTTAAGGTTCTAATTCCCTATAAGTTTTATAACCTAGACTTTGATACCAACTTGTAGCGCCCCCAAATTCGGGTATCTTACAACCCGACAGATGGTGCTATACTGTACAAACATTCATACATTCATTCAATTGAAAGTCTCAAAGAATGAACATAACTTATATATATTTAATTCAATATTTACATTTCCCAAGTTCTAAACCCATTACAAAGGTTCTCTTGTCATAATATTCATTACATTATAACAATAGACCTATACTATTACACGACAGCTTAATAATCTGCCTTAGCTTTTCCTTTATCCTTATTTGATCCTTCAGGACGTTCAGTCTTAGCTGCATTCATATGGTTCAAGCAAGAGTGAGCATGACTAGCTCAGCAAGTATAACAATTTCAATAACAACATGCTTGATACATATGAATCATATATCTTCGATAACTGAACAATAGCTATGAAGTACTATTGATGATTCAAAATAACAATTCATCTTTCTTTTCAAAATGTTTCACAATGAATAAATCCAGTAAAACATTCACTCCGGTCAAAGACCTTGAGTATTCATTCTTTCTTTGAAAAGGACAACCTGGACCTAAGTCCGTAAGCCCGATATTACTAACGAGCACTTCTAGGTGATCAGCCTATTGTACTCTGTGTTGATCAACACTACATCCATTAAACGTATGTACGTTTAATCATTTGGCAACCTCGCGTGCCTGTCGTTTTACCGACAAAACATTTGTTTAACAATTCAGTCTTCTTTTAAAAACTATCAGTAGTTGACAAAAGATACTAGCATTTGATAACAGGTGAACAGATTATGAATAATCCACTCAATATGTTAAGTCTAGCCAAAGAAACTTGCTTTAACTTCATTATACTTCAATTCATGCGAAAGGATACATGAACATCATAAACTTGTTCAGATTGAACTGAAACAAGAGTTAGAATACTTGCCTTTAGCGTCTGCTACTGTGAATTTTACTTTACGTTCAAGTCTTTCAAGTCTCTACAATACATGATCACATAATGCCTTACATTAGGTCACATATAATCAAGTATGTATCTGAATATATCTTACCCTTCATTTCAATCTAATTATAGATTAGATTTAATTCTTATGTGTTTCGACTTATCGTTCGCTTTACATTTATTCGACTTGGTTATATTAACCATTCTTCATTACTTTTAAGTCTTAACAATGTCCCAACAATGTTACTTTAAGTTGTTTAAGGTTGGTTTATTTCAATCTCCTACCATCCCCTTCCTTTCCCTTCATTTTTATTCTTTACTGTCCAAGTTCTGTGCCTGGCACTGCGGCGCGAGTTAGCAGTAGCCGAGTCCCAGATGTCGCGCTGCAGCGTGACCAAAAAGCTTAGGGTTGGAGCCGCGGCGCCAACTCTGTGCACCAATTTTTTTTTCTAACTTTTAATTTTTATGAACTTCCCGGACGCATAACTTCTTCGTTTTAAGTCCGAATTGGCTCATTCAAAAGCCGACGGTTCACAAATTAAGTAATCTACGCATTCATGCAAGAATTTTATCTATTTGACTTCGTTTGCTAAAAATTCACCTATTGGTTCATTTTTAACGAAAACGATAAACGTTCGTGAACGTTAAACGCTCGTTTCTTCGTTCTAATTCGGAATTCGTCCATTTTTGAGTCCGCAACTCTTAAATAACAAACATGACTTGTCTCCATTGGAAAATAAGATTTTCGAACTCAAACTCAAAATTTGACTTCCATTCCGGGAAATTTACGAATCCGACGATTATCGTCTAATCGTGCGATTTCCGACAATTCTTCGTTCTTAGAACTTGTTCAACACTACCAATGAATTACATTCATAATGTGAACATCTTAACATCCTTATTCCAAATATTTATACTCATGGTTGGATTTTAACTTATCTCATTGTAAGCTTATACTTGATACCTTTCAAACTACTTATGAACTTATCATTCATAACTTATGACAATTAAAGTTCTTAATCATCATCCATACATGATTTCATCATATAACTTTACTTATGTATTCTTGATACATATGTTCTTATAAGTTGATGTATATACATATACTTTCATTAATAAACCTATCACAAGTTCATCATGCATTCACATAAGTTTACAACTTATGCTATCTTAAATTACTTATTACCAACTTATGTGGCTTAAGTTCATTACTTATTGTTAACGCCAGGATCTTCTGCCACGTCCTAATCACGTAAGACGTCCTGATCCTGCACAGTAAACACGATAAACACCACAAGCTTGACGTCTGTTCCGTCGGGGGATAGCTCAGGCGTGAGAGTCAGTATACGTGTTCACAAGATTAACAATGGAGGAATGTAATGTCTAGTGTATTGAGAGAGAGAGCCATATTCTTAGTTGTGTGTGTGTATATATATGAATGTAAAATGTACCTGTTTTACGAAGACTTCCTTACTATAATACAAGACTCGGTTCCTTGTGCCACTGACCCTCCTGACCCTACCCACTGCAGGTACCTTTCCTGTTAATCTCACCCCCTCTGTTCCCCGCTGACCAACTGTCCAATCCTCATTAATGCCATGTAAGATACCAGTCAGTCATATCTTTATCATCATCACTGGTCAAAGATGTAGATATTTAAATATCCGATGGGTCGACCCACTGATTTGGTCTGATATTAGAAGGACTTAACAAAGAAAATAAAGTGACTAGGCCCAATAATGTCAACACCCAATAGTGAAGACCCAATGGACTAACTGGATAAGTAGGCCCAATCCATTCGGCCCAATAGGAGAAATATCACGACCCAACATTGCCCCCTAGTTTTTTATTAAACAGGAGGTTTAATAGGAAACTATAAATGACATCGGTTCAGGACAAAAAGATTTATAATAAGATCAATAAAGGCCTAAAATATAGATTACCTAGGCCCATCTGATGAACATCAAATAGCAACATAAATTAAGATTAGAAGTCCATTTGAAGAATCCGCTCCAGCCGAACATATAACAACAAATATTTCACCGCCTCCCGATCAATTCAGACCTTTGCCACAAAAACCATTTTCTTATGAATCTAGGCCCGAAGCTGTGGCGACACCGATGATCATCGGTTCGGCAATAATTCCATCATGGAACCGATGGGTGAAGGAGTGAAATACCAGACTAAAGGAACTTGGGATTTGACCATCAATCTGAACTAATCAATTAATATTGGTCATCTGCAAGTAAACACTATCTTCGGGTACCTCCGTCTCAAATACAAAGAAGCCGAAAAGGATGCCGAAGAGAATGCCAAAGAGAATACCGAAGGGAATACCGAAGGGAGAAGCCAACCTCGTCGAAGAAATCAAGATGGCCGAAATCCCAAACACATCCCGACGCAAAATCACACCGAGTGCCTCCTCGATACGCCCTCTGACGAACGGACCCGAATCCTCCGCGCCAAAAAGAGGAAAACCCAAGCAAATTCCCTGACCTCCGAAGAACCACAAGTACTTCTATCAGAAACTGATCCTCCGCCAACCACCCTGGTTGAAACCGTTGATTCTGACGAGGAGCCCAAAGAACAAGTGAAGCGATCATCCAAAATTGCTCGAAAAAGATAACCAACCTCCTCGGACTTCAGGTCTGAAAACCCGGAATCCCCCACTCACCAGCCAGAATCAGAAGAGAATTTCTCACTTGAGCTCTACAATTCCTTCGTTCGTAATATCGACAACCACCAGTTCGGTAACAGCTCTATCATGGACATTGATCATCCGGAGGCAAACACTGTCTTCGGACGCCTCCGTGCCAAATACCAAGAGACCGAAGCTGAAGAGAAGGCTACTCGAAGAGAGAATACCCTGCTTAAATCTGCTTTGATGAAAGATAGAAGTAGTCTCAAAGTTGCTCTTCACGACAATGAGTGCCTTCAGAAAGACCTTGCCCAAACCAGAGAAGATTTGAAAATGTCCCGGGCCACTCATCAAGTCATCGCTGATATAAATATCAATCTGTCAAGTTAAAGGATCAAAGCATCTGGTACATCGTCAGAAGCTCGAAGAAGAGCTCAAAGAGCTTCGGGCCCTTAAGAATTTGAGTCAGCCACTGACCGAAGACTTTCGTAAGGATATCCAGGCAGAATACAGAAAATCCGCCGAGCTGAACAATAAGATCGTCCATATGTATGCGAAAGGATATGAAATCTTCCGAAGTGAAGGCAAGAAAAAGCTCGGGCCAAGATAGATCCATCTCTTCTAGACTCTTTAGATGGTGACGATGACAAGGAAGAAGCCTGAAGATGACCTCTCTTTATCTTTAGCTGTAGAACTTTCTATGAAAATTCTAACTTTATGTGAACAATTAATATTTAATGAAATATCAACTTCATGCCTTATTACTTCTGTGTGAACATTTCTTGTCAATAATTCAGTATCAATTAATCTGTATGAACCTAACTTAAGATATGAACTAGATAAGGCGTATAACAGTTAATTTATGAAATAAAGTGAACTGAATTTAATGGATAGAATTTAATAAACAGTATTGAATGAGCTGAACTCAACACTTGAATAAATAAAGTAATGTATACTTATCGTTTCCGAAGTGTGAGATCGGTCATGTGTGAAGTGAATTCGGCTGATCTTCCTTGCACCATCAAAATCTTGCTTACCACTCGGGGTAGAACAAGTATATAAGGACATTTGTTTACCACTCGGGGTGAAACAATTATATAAGGGCCAAGATATAAGGATCAAGATATAAGGATCAAGATATAAGGATCAAGATATAAGGACCAATTGTGACCATTGATTTACCACCCTGGTAGAATCAATATAGGATCTTTTGTCTACCACTCAGGGTAGAACAACAAATGGGCTGCCATCGAATGGCCAACGAGTCCTACCATACCTCCTTACACCATAGTGACCATAGGACAAATAGGACCAGGATCAATTGTGAAAAAGTGAATGTGGATGAGACACCGAAGCCTTTCTGTGCTGAATCCCCCGTTATTTCAAGAATATCGCTGCCGAAGTGCTTTGGAGGTCAACAACTTCAAGCCAAATAATCGGCACAAATGTCTTTGTGAACTTTTCGAAGAACATACTCTGCTTCGGATGGAGCCAAATGTCTGAGCAATGTTGACGAAAAAGGTCTTTCGATAAAGATTCTCATCAATGAGAGCAAAATTGACACTCTTGTATTTGGACTACTTTGCCAGCATCTGATCCGAGGGAAAAACGTCGTCTGCCATCAAAGTTATAAGCATCTGCAGTGGTCAATTTCGATAATGCATCAGCAATGGAATTTTTATTGTGATCGACCCCTTGATAGTCTGCTGTACTGATGTCCGAAACAGAATATCCATCTGCATGCAATGTCCACGAGCTCTACTTCTGCTGAAGTACTGCAACGGCTTTGTCGGACTCCTCAGCTGCTTTCCATATGGAGGTGCAACTTTAGATGGATTTCCCCGAAGACAAGTGCCCCCAGGGCGGTGTGCCCTTAATGGACTCTCGGGAGTGTGATTTCTAGATCTACTTCGGTGAAACTTTCTGTCACTCTGGTGAGAAACTCGAGGCAGAATGCCTTATTTGTATTCTGAGGTGCATACTCCTTGGATCAGTTTCTTCGTCTGCTGCGACCATAATCCCAGAACCCGATAGGGCGGAATACCCTTCTTCGATCAATCAGAAACATCTACTCTGCTTCGACCATAATCCCGAAGACCAATAGGGCGGAGTACCCTTCTTCGATCAATCAGGAAAATGGCTCTTTGGTCATGAGGATCACCTTGAGACATGTCCTCAAAGTGTATAGACTGCTTTCTAACTCACGGTTGTCC
Source organism: Panax japonicus (assembly GCA_020205505.1). Lineage (NCBI taxonomy): Eukaryota > Viridiplantae > Streptophyta > Magnoliopsida > Apiales > Araliaceae > Panax > Panax japonicus. The sequence goes on from CM035113.1 coordinate 59,712,446, forward strand.
ATCTTTAGGCGTACCACATCTTTCAGACTGGACATAATTGAATGTTTTATCACTCAGCTTGGGAATCCGAAGAATCTGCACAACTATATCCTTGCTCTGCTCAGCTACATCCTTACTCCGCTCCAAGAGAACCTCTAAAGCTCTATTTGCTTCGTCCACCATCTTCATCAGTCTGACCACTTCGGTGCCGAGTTCTAGGCGGGATGCCTTTTACTTGCCTTCGGCCATGATCATGCTCTTTGTCAGCAGCAAAGACTAACTATCTTCGGGCTTCGCCGGAGGATCTCGAGTAAGAACCCCCTGATTTGTGTCATAACTTCCGATGTAAAACAACAGAAAATATTGTGATTGATAACTCAAGAACACTAGAAAATGCCCTCCTTCTAGCGACAATGTTAACGCCAGGATCTTCTGCCACGTCCCAATCACGTAAGACGTCCTGATCCTGCACAGTAAACACGATAAACACCACAAGCTTCACGGCTGTTCCGTCGGGGGATAGCTCAGGCGTGAGAGTCAGTATACGTGTTCACAAGATTAACAATAGAGGAATGTAATGTCTAGTGTATTGAGAGAGAGAGAGAGCCATATTCTTAGTTGTGTGTGTGTATATATATGAATGTAAAACGTGCCTGTTTTACGAAGACTTCCTTGCTATAATACAAGACTCGGTTCCTTGTGCCACTGACCCTCCTGACCATACCCACTGCAGGTAGCTTTCCTGTTAATCTCACCCCCTCTGTTCCCCGCTGACCAACTGTCCAATCCTCATTAATGCCATGTAAGATACCAGTCAGTCATATCTTTGTCATCATCACTGGTCAAAGATGTAGATATTTAAATATCCGATGGGTCGACCCACTGATTTGGTCTGATATTAGAAGGACTTAACAAAGATAATAAAGTGACTAGGCCCAATAATGTCAACACCCAATAGTGAAGACCCAATGGACTAACTGGATAAGTAGGCCCAATCCATTCGGCCCAATAGGAGAAATATCACGACCCAACACTTATACATACTTCTTTCTTGTTTTATCATTCATGTTCCTTAATCCAAGCTTTTCTTATCAACCTATCATGTTAGAGATAGAAGATAATTGGAGAAGGAGTCTTACATTTGAAGTCTTTAGTAAGTAGCTTCTTCTTCTTCTTGACTTATAGAATAACTTACTTGCAACTTAATTCTCCTAACACTTAAGCACTTTGAGAGAGAGTGATTGGATTAATTTGAATAACTAGCAAATGACTTGCCATGCTTCTCTATTTATAGAACTTGCAAGGCTTGGGGTAGATTAGTCTTTACATAATCCACCTCCTTACTATTCATTAATTGACCAACACCACTCATATCCTTTGCTTGGTCCCTACTTTATTTACTTGGTTACCACTTAACTTGGTCACCACTTTTAATACTTGGTAACCACACATTTACCACATTAATATGGTTTACCCCATGGGTTTGCCAACTCATGGATTCTAGCTTGGGCTTGGATTACATAAATCCTTGGGCTTTGCTTAACAAACCTTCATATGTTTATTAATTCATAAGTTGGGCCTTAACCCTTAATTCACTTGGGCTTGTACAAAATCCTAACCAATCTTTACAAGTCCATTAATATTACATAATACATATACATATAGTTTATGTATTATTCTCGTATTTTAATTCATATAGAATTTATATACGATAATGCATTCTTCTTACAAACTCATATAATACTTTGTATTATACTCGTTTCCATTCCTTGTACAATACTCACGTATCATACCATCATTCCTTAACGCAATAGTTCTTCATTTTCCTTACGTTCTCGATTTAAGTCAGCAAGCGAAATATTACGTTTTCCATAACTAGATTATTATTACATAATCCGTCTTACTTTAATATTCTACCATTACATATTTCTCGGAAATTCAAAAATAAATCCCGAGCAAATATCGATGAATAGTGTTTTTTGGAAAAATTCTCGGAAAACTTTTATTTTCGTCTTAGAAATTTGAACACCTTAAATCCTTCACATAGCTCAAATACTATGATATTCCAATATCAATAGGTTACAAAACGACAACCATCTTGATATCCCACATAATATGATTTTATTATTATTTAATCTAATAAAATCATCTTACATTAAAATTCTAATTTCTCGGTCGTTACAGGGTCTTTGTGTTAACAACATCGCACTCACAAACGCATACGATCTTCTACTCAACGCGTCAGCTACCACGTTCGCTTTCCCACGATGGTATTGAATGGTACGATCTTAATCTTCAACAGCTCGAGCCAACGTCTTTGGCGAATGTTACGTTGATTTTAGTTGAAGAAATATTTGAGGGTTTTAGAAATGGGTTTTGTACTGGGGTCAATACAAAATTCGATTTCACGCTCTAGGGGTAGGCTAAGAAGTCTTCAAAAATACGTAAGGAAATTTATTAATAATAGAAATATCATTCAAAACTGTGACTCTCATCCAAGACTTGTGTAACACGTCACATTGATACCTATCAACTTGCCATCATCATTCACAGCGTCGCCTACAGAAAGTCTGGCTTCGGTGCATTCCACACAAGGATGTCAACAACGAAAGGACCGGGGCTCTTTACTTATGGCTTGATATGACCATGATTGACTTTAGTAATTTGGTTGCTTGAATTCGCATAACAGGTTGGTTAGGAATATGAATGCTAAATACCTTACGAAAAGCATGATGAGTAGCTAACCAATCAATTCCTAAAATCACATCTAAGGCAAGTATTTTCAAAGAGATATGATCGACAGGTAACGTGAAAGTGTCGATTTGAATTAAACAAGATTTATAAATAGTGGAGATAACGAAGGTTTCTCCCAACTGAGTTTAAACAGATATATCAAAGTCTAACTTCTCTGGAGCTAGCTTCAAACATTGAGCACAACTAGGTGAAATAAAAGAGTGAGTAAAACTGGTATCTAACACGGTATAAACTTCACAAGAGTTTATGACTAATATACCCGTGATAATTTTATTCAGGTTCCTCGTCTCGAAAAAAAACGCTCTCTCTTAAACTACCGGCTTTGGCTTGTCTGGGACATCCTTTGACATCACTATCCCAGCTGGAATTGACTTCACCATATGACAAAATCGAGCTAGGTGACCTTCTCTTTCGCAATTAAAACACGCTTTGGATTGCTGCGTACAGTTTTGACGGATGTGTCCCTCCTGTCCGCATTTGAAACATACGATAGGTGGTCATTCTCCTTCCTTAACAATGGGTGTTGGTGCTGACGTCTTTCCATCATTGTTGAACCTTCTCTTCTTGAAATTTTTAATTCTATTATCTTGGCCATGATTACCACCGAAGTGGTTACCATTCTTGGCATGATAATTTCCCCCACGATGGTTATCATTGTCCCGATGGCCATTGCCACTGGTATTATTATTATCGTGTTGTTGGTCATTGCCTTTTGGCTGTGCTGACTCATTATCGCATTCCAATAACTGAGCCCTATTTACAACATCTGAATATAAACAAAGTTTGTGAGAAATGAGGTATTGGTGTATATTGGGTTTCAAAACTCTTAAAAACATTCGCGTCATTCGCACCTCATTATCGACCAAATGGGATGCAAAATGAGATAACTCGCCAAACTTAGCCTCGTATTGCGACACGATCATATTGTTTTGCTCCAGCTTGATGAACTCCACCTCCTTCGTGTGACAAATACTTTCGGGAAAGTACTTGTCGTTGAACAGCTCTTGGAACATCTCCCAAGACATCTTGAGTGCGTCAATCTGGGTGCGGTTTATAGATTCCCACCAGTAATCTGCCTCTTAACGCAACATAAAGGTGGCAAAGGGAACCTTTTGCTCCTCGGAGCATCCTAAGACATCAAATATCTTGGTGATCTGCTTTAACCACGTCTCTACCTTAAGTGGTTTTGGTTTTCCCAAAAACTCCGGTGGTCCCAACTCCTTGAACTGCTTAGCGGTGACCAACCGTGGGTTGCTATTGTTTCCTCCTGCATTATGAATAGGAGTCTCTCTCGTCTGGTGTTGCATGAATTCTAAAAAGCTCCTAAACGTACCGTCGTTCGTCATTTGGTAAGTGTGGTTATTTACATGGGGATTATCTCCATCCTGTTGCACATTGTCCTGATTATTGATCTGTGGAGACTCAACGGTCTCATGTGCTCCATTGCTATTCTCAACATTCTCGGATGTCATTTTTAAATACCGCCACAAAACAAGGGTTAATTAACATCACATATTATCCCTACACTCTGACCGACCAATTAAATATCAAATAAACTTAGGTAGGTCATACTAGCAAAGGAATTCCCGTCTCTCCCCTCCTAGTTCTAGTCTCACATCTTAGCCAGAGATCATATCCCTAAGCTTTGATACCAACTGTGACGCCCCCAAAACAGGTATACATCACCCATCTTGAGTCGCCAAATACATGGTACATAATTCAAATACAACTTAATAATACAACTGTCGTGTACAATAAGACAAAACATAAATTGTGAGTTTGAATACAAATATTGTCTACTAGAGAGTATACAAACTCAAAAGGAGTCCTCATTACAATTATTATCACACTATTTCACAGAATAATGAGGACTACTAATGCAAACATTTAGGACCATCACTCTGTTTCCCGACTAGTCCCAGCTACGTTCTCATTTCCAGAAGAGAAGAGTAAAAGAAAAGGGTGAGCTCAACTAGCCCAGTAAGAAATATTATGACTAAGATAATGCAGAATAAATTATCAATAGCCTTCAACAGTATAGCAACTGATAGAATATAATAGACAACAAGTTTTAGATCAAAAACTGCAGCGGAATAAGCAATCCATTAGAAGAGTCAAGTAGAGAATAAAATCTACTATCTTCTATGATTTAAAAGGTTTTTCATCATTTTTATCGCTGGGACTCAGCTTAATAAATAATCCACATCATCGAATCACCCTTGCACTACGGCCAAGGATATTCTTTAGTATCACGACCACAAATTATCCATGCACTACGGGCCAAGGACTTTCGTGTATTCATTAATGGTCATGATCATACCAACAACTGTCCATCAATGCACTACGGGCCAATGAGAACTTTTACAACATCATTTGTAACATTACGGTCATGATTACAACGAATAATCCCTGGTCATAATCATACCAAGTCCATCTATGAACTAAAGGCCACAAATGATTTTCAACAAAATATAAACATGAGGATGATGACAATGATACAAGAATTCAATAAAATAAGTTCAAGAATTAATTTGTCCAGGAACCAATAATGTTTGTCAACATGGTATTTTTTTGTGGAGTAAAATTCAAGAATGCTCAGAAGAATATTTCTATGAAAAGATACTGGATGAAGCGCAAATATCAAGGATATTCCACTAATTTCATGGATTATAGAAGTCAAAACTTTAACCAACTGAGTATAATAAAGAATGGAATAACAAAAGAAATCACCATGCATGCGATAGACCGCACAGGCAGGTTATTCCAACAGAATAATAAATAATGGAATCAGGTCCGGCATAAAATGCACAGATAGGATATTTTAACAGAATAATCAAGACGGAATTGGGTCCGGAGTAAAACGCACAGACAGGATATTCCAACAGAATAATAAAGACGGAACCAAGTCCGGCGTAGAACGTACAGACAGGATATTCCAACAGAATAATAAAGACGAAACCAGGTCCGGCGTAGAACGTACAGACAGGATATTCTAACAGAATAATAAAAAATGGAATAACAGAAGAATTTCACCAAGTATGCGGCACTTCACATAGACAGGTTATTCCAACATAATAACAAAGAATGGAATAACAGAAGTTCTCTTCATGAGGACGAAAGAAATAAATAATACTCCCTACCTTAGAAGAAAATGGATATAGAAATAGTGAAGTAGTAGAAAATTTTTCTTCTTTCTCTCTATAATTTCTCTCTATAATAAATGCTCTATAGCTTTAGTGAATTGGTGAGAAATGAAGGAAGAAAGAGCTTCTATTTATAGGAAAATATAGTTTCGATAATTGCAAGTTTTGGGGCTCAAAAAATTACAGTATAATACCTCCAACTTTTCTTTCATTTTCAATTTAGTCCTGCAAGTATTATCAATCTTGTACCAACTCCCCTAATAGTAAATCATGTTAATCAATAGTACAATCATGTGAATAAATAGTATAATCATGTGAAAAAATTAATTACAATATAGTACCTTCAACTATACCTCCATTTTTAACTTAGCCATGCAAGTATTATCAATTTTGCACCACCACCTTGCCAGCATCTGATCCGAGGGAAAAACGTCGTCTGCCATCAAAGTTATAAGCATCTGCAGTGGTCAATTTCGATAATGCATCAGCAATGGAATTGTTATTGTGATCGACCCCTTGATAGTCTGCTGTACTGATGTCCGAAACAGAATATCCATCTGCATGCAATGTCCACGAGCTCTACTTCTGCTGAAGTACTGCAACGGCTTTGTCGGACTCCTCAGCTGCTTTCCATATGGAGGTGCAACTTTAGATGGATTTCCCCGAAGACAAGTGCCCCCAGGGCGGTGTGCCCTTAATGGACTCTCGGGAGTGTGATTTCTAGATCTACTTCGGTGAAACTTTCTGTCACTCTGGTGAGGATACTCGAGGCAGAATGCCTTATTTGTATTCTGAGGTGCATACTCCTTGGATCAGTTTCTTCGTCTGCTGCGACCATAATCCCAGAACCCGATAGGGCGGAATACCCTTCTTCGATCAATCAGAAACATCTACTCTGCTTCGACCATAATCCCGAAGACCAATAGGGCGGAGTACCCTTCTTCGATCAATCAGGAAAATGGCTCTTTGGTCATGAGGATCACCTTGAGACATGTCCTCAAAGTGTATAGACTGCTTTCTAACTCACGGTTGTCCATCTTTAGGCGTACCACATCTTTCAGACTGGACATAATTGAATGTTTTGTCACTCAGCTTGGCAATCCGAAGAATCTGCACAACTATATCCTTGCTCTGCTCAGCTACATCCTTACTCCGCTCCAAGAGAACCTCTAAAGCTCTATTTGCTTCGTCCACCATCTTCATCAGTCTGACCACTTCGGTGCCGAGTTCTAGGCGGGATGCCTTTTACTTGCCTTCGGCCATGATCATGCTCTTTGTCAGCAGCAAAGACTAACTATCTTCGGGCTTCGCCGGAGGATCTCGAGTAAGAACCCCCTGATTTGTGTCATAACTTCCGATGTAAAACAACAGAAAATATTGTGATTGATAACTCAAGAACACTAGAAAATGCCCTCCTTCTAGCGACAATGTTAACGCCAGGATCTTCTGCCACGTCCCAATCACGTAAGACGTCCTGATCCTGCACAGTAAACACGATAAACACCACAAGCTTCACGGCTGTTCCGTCGGGGGATAGCTCAGGCGTGAGAGTCAGTATACGTGTTCACAAGATTAACAATAGAGGAATGTAATGTCTAGTGTATTGAGAGAGAGAGAGAGCCATATTCTTAGTTGTGTGTGTGTATATATATGAATGTAAAACGTGCCTGTTTTACGAAGACTTCCTTGCTATAATACAAGACTCGGTTCCTTGTGCCACTGACCCTCCTGACCATACCCACTGCAGGTAGCTTTCCTGTTAATCTCACCCCCTCTGTTCCCCGCTGACCAACTGTCCAATCCTCATTAATGCCATGTAAGATACCAGTCAGTCATATCTTTGTCATCATCACTGGTCAAAGATGTAGATATTTAAATATCCGATGGGTCGACCCACTGATTTGGTCTGATATTAGAAGGACTTAACAAAGATAATAAAGTGACTAGGCCCAATAATGTCAACACCCAATAGTGAAGACCCAATGGACTAACTGGATAAGTAGGCCCAATCCATTCGGCCCAATAGGAGAAATATCACGACCCAACACTTATACATACTTCTTTCTTTTTTTATCATTCATGTTCCTTAATCCAAGCTTTTCTTATCAACCTATCATGTTAGAGATAGAAGATAATTGGAGAAGGAGTCTTACATTTGAAGTCTTTAGTAAGTAGCTTCTTCTTCTTCTTGACTTATAGAATAACTTACTTGCAACTTAATTCTCCTAACACTTAAGCACTTTGAGAGAGAGTGATTGGATTAATTTGAATAACTAGCAAATGACTTGCCATGCTTCTCTATTTATAGAACCTGCAAGGCTTGGGGTAGATTAGTCTTTACATAATCCACCTCCTTACTATTCATTAATTGACCAACACCACTCATATCCTTTGCTTGGTCCCTACTTTATTTACTTGGTTACCACTTAACTTGGTCACCACTTTTAATACTTGGTAACCACACATTTACCACATTAATATGGTTTACCCCATGGGTTTGCCAACTCATGGATTCTAGCTTGGGCTTGGATTACATAAATCCTTGGGCTTTGCTTAACAAACCTTCATATGTTTATTAATTCATAAGTTGGGCCTTAACCCTTAATTCACTTGGGCTTGTACAAAATCCTAACCAATCTTTACAAGTCCATTAATATTACATAATACATATACATATAGTTTATGTATTATTCTCGTATTTTAATTCATATAGAATTTATATACGATAATGCATTCTTCTTACAAACTCATATAATACTTTGTATTATACTCGTTTCCATTCCTTGTACAATACTCACGTATCATACCATCATTCCTTAACGCAATAGTTCTTCATTTTCCTTACGTTCTCGATTTAAGTCAGCAAGCGAAATATTACGTTTTCCATAACTAGATTATTATTACATAATCCGTCTTACTTTAATATTCTACCATTACATATTTCTCGGAAATTCAAAAATAAATCCCGAGCAAATATCGATGAATAGTGTTTTTTGGAAAAATTCTCGGAAAACTTTTATTTTCGTCTTAGAAATTTGAACACCTTAAATCCTTCACATAGCTCAAATACTATGATATTCCAATATCAATAGGTTACAAAACGACAACCATCTTGATATCCCACATAATATGATTTTATTATTATTTAATCTAATAAAATCATCTTACATTAAAATTCTAATTTCTCGGTCGTTACAGGGTCTTTGTGTTAACAACATCGCACTCACAAACGCATACGATCTTCTACTCAACGCGTCAGCTACCACGTTCGCTTTCCCACGATGGTATTGAATGGTACGATCTTAATCTTCAACAGCTCGAGCCAACGTCTTTGGCGAATGTTACGTTGATTTTAGTTGAAGAAATATTTGAGGGTTTTAGAAATGGGTTTTGTACTGGGGTCAATACAAAATTCGATTTCACGCTCTAGGGGTAGGCTAAGAAGTCTTCAAAAATACGTAAGGAAATTTATTAATAATAGAAATATCATTCAAAACTATGACTCTCATCCAAGACTTGTGTAACACGTCACATTGATACCTATCAACTTGCCATCATCATTCACAGCGTCGCCTACAGAAAGTCTGGCTTCGGTGCATTCCACACAAGGATGTCAACAACGAAAGGACCGGGGCTCTTTACTTATGGCTTGATATGACCATGATTGACTTTAGTAATTTGGTTGCTTGAATTCGCATAACAGGTTGGTTAGGAATATGAATGCTAAATACCTTACGAAAAGCATGATGAGTAGCTAACCAATCAATTCCTAAAATCACATCTAAGGCAAGTATTTTCAAAGAGATATGATCGACAGGTAACGTGAAAGTGTCGATTTGAATTAAACAAGATTTATAAATAGTGGAGATAACGAAGGTTTCTCCCAACTGAGTTTAAACAGATATATCAAAGTCTAACTTCTCTGGAGCTAGCTTCAAACATTGAGCACAACTAGGTGAAATAAAAGAGTGAGTAAAACTGGTATCTAACACGGTATAAACTTCACAAGAGTTTATGACTAATATACCCGTGATAATTTTATTCAGGTTCCTCGTCTCGAAAAAAAACGCTCTCTCTTAAACTACCGGCTTTGGCTTGTCTGGGACATCCTTTGACATCACTATCCCAGCTGGAATTGACTTCACCATATGAAAAAATCGAGCTAGGTGACCTTCTCTTTCGCAATTAAAACACGCTTTGGATTGCTGCGTATAGTTTTGACGGATGTGTCCCTCCTGTCCGCATTTGAAACATACGATAGGTGGTCATTCTCCTTCCTTAACAATGGGTGTTGGTGCTGACGTCTTTCCATCATTGTTGAACCTTCTCTTCTTGAAATTTTTAATTCTATTATCTTGGCCATGATTACCACCGAAGTGGTTACCATTCTTGGCATGATAATTTCCCCCACGATGGTTATCATTGTCCCGATGGCCATTGCCACTGGTATTATTATTATCGTGTTGTTGGTCATTGCCTTTTGGCTGTGCTGACTCATTATCGCATTCCAATAACTGAGCCCTATTTACAACATCTGAATATAAACAAAGTTTGTGAGAAATGAGGTATTGGTGTATATTGGGTTTCAAAACTCTTAAAAACATTCGCGTCATTCGCACCTCATTATCGACCAAATGGGATGCAAAATGAGATAACTCGCCAAACTTAGCCTCGTATTGCGACACGATCATATTGTTTTGCTCCAGCTTGATGAACTCCACCTCCTTCGTGTGACAAATACTTTCGGGAAAGTACTTGTCGTTGAACAGCTCTTGGAACATCTCCCAAGACATCTTGAGTGCGTCAATCTGGGTGCGTTTTATAGATTCCCACCAGTAATCTGCCTCTTAACGCAACATAAAGGTGGCAAAGGGAACCTTTTGCTCCTCGGAGCATCCTAAGACATCAAATATCTTGGTGATCTGCTTTAACCACGTCTCTACCTTAAGTGGTTTTGGTTTTCCCAAAAACTCCGGTGGTCCCAACTCCTTGAACTGCTTAGCGGTGACCAACCGTGGGTTGCTATTGTTTCCTCCTGCATTATGAATAGGAGTCTCTCTCGTCTGGTGTTGCATGAATTCTAAAAAGCTCCTAAACGTACCGTCGTTCGTCATTTGGTAAGTGTGGTTATTTACATGGGGATTATCTCCATCCTGTTGCACATTGTCCTGATTATTGATCTGTGGAGACTCAACGGTCTCATGTGCTCCATTGCTATTCTCAACATTCTCGGATGTCATTTTTAAATACCGCCACAAAACAAGGGTTAATTAACATCACATATTATCCCTACACTCTGACCGACCAATTAAATATCAAATAAACTTAGGTAGGTCATACTAGCAAAGGAATTCCCGTCTCTCCCCTCCTAGTTCTAGTCTCACATCTTAGCCAGAGATCATATCCCTAAGCTTTGATACCAACTGTGACGCCCCCAAAACAGGTATACATCACCCATCTTGAGTCGCCAAATACATGGTACATAATTCAAATACAACTTAATAATACAACTGTCGTGTACAATAAGACAAAACATAAATTGTGAGTTTGAATACAAATATTGTCTACTAGAGAGTAAACAAACTCAAAAGGAGTCCTCATTACAATTATTATCACACTATTTCACAGAATAATGAGGACTACTAATGCAAACATTTAGGACCATCACTCTGTTTCCCGACTAGTCCCAGCTACGTTCTCATTTCCAGAAGAGAAGAGTAAAAGAAAAGGGTGAGCTCAACTAGCCCAGTAAGAAATATTATGACTAAGATAATGCAGAATAAATTATCAATAGCCTTCAACAGTATAGCAACTGATAGAATATAATAGACAACAAGTTTTAGATCAAAAACTGCAGCGGAATAAGCAATCCATTAGAAGAGTCAAGTAGAGAATAAAATCTACTATCTTCTATGATTTAAAAGGTTTTTCATCATTTTTATCGCTGGGACTCAGCTTAATAAATAATCCACATCATCGAATCACCCTTGCACTACGGCCAAGGATATTCTTTAGTATCACGACCACAAATTATCCATGCACTACGGGCCAAGGACTTTCGTGTATTCATTAATGGTCATGATCATACCAACAACTGTCCATCAATGCACTACGGGCCAATGAGAACTTTTACAACATCATTTGTAACATTACGGTCATGATTACAACGAATAATCCCTGGTCATAATCATACCAAGTCCATCTATGAACTAAAGGCCACAAATGATTTTCAACAAAATATAAACATGAGGATGATGACAATGATACAAGAATTCAATAAAATAAGTTCAAGAATTAATTTGTCCAGGAACCAATAATGTTTGTCAACATGGTATTTTTTTGTGGAGTAAAATTCAAGAATGCTCAGAAGAATATTTCTATGAAAAGATACTGGATGAAGCGCAAATATCAAGGATATTCCACTAATTTCATGGATTATAGAAGTCAAAACTTTAACCAACTGAGTATAATAAAGAATGGAATAACAAAAGAAATCACCATGCATGCGATAGACCGCACAGGCAGGTTATTCCAACAGAATAATAAATAATGGAATCAGGTCCGGCATAAAATGCACAGATAGGATATTTTAACAGAATAATCAAGACGGAATTGGGTCCGGAGTAAAACGCACAGACAGGATATTCCAACAGAATAATAAAGACGGAACCAAGTCCGGCGTAGAACGTACAGACAGGATATTCCAACAGAATAATAAAGACGAAACCAGGTCCGGCGTAGAACGTACAGACAGGATATTCTAACAGAATAATAAAAAATGGAATAACAGAAGAATTTCACCAAGTATGCGGCACTTCACATAGACAGGTTATTCCAACATAATAACAAAGAATGGAATAACAGAAGTTCTCTTCATGAGGACGAAAGAAATAAATAATACTCCCTACCTTAGAAGAAAATGGATATAGAAATAGTGAAGTAGTAGAAAATTTTTCTTCTTTCTCTCTATAATTTCTCTCTATAATAAATGCTCTATAGCTTTAGTGAATTGGTGAGAAATGAAGGAAGAAAGAGCTTCTATTTATAGGAAAATATAGTTTCGATAATTGCAAGTTTTGGGGCTCAAAAAATTACAGTATAATACCTCCAACTTTTCTTTCATTTTCAATTTAGTCCTGCAAGTATTATCAATCTTGTACCAACTCCCCTAATAGTAAATCATGTTAATCAATAGTACAATCATGTGAATAAATAGTATAATCATGTGAAAAAATTAATTACAATATAGTACCTTCAACTATACCTCCATTTTTAACTTAGCCATGCAAGTATTATCAATTTTGCACCACCACCGCTAATAGTATAACAATGTGAATCAATAGTACCCCGTGAATAATAAATCGTGAATAGTAACTCGTGAATAGTACTCCGACACAAAAAGTACTCCGAATGCTCGAGTGACCAATATAACCTCCAGACATCAATTATCATAGAAATAAATATCAATTTCCACTAACACTAATAATCCCAATACAATGGAACAATCAATTTCATCTTTAATCAACACAACTTATTCATCATTAATATTATAACTGACAATATTTAACAACCAGGTCGTTCCCAGGAAAGAGGGGGCTTTCTGATAAAGATTTCTCCTTATTGGCGCGCAATTAGGTGACCAAACCTCTCATTGATAGAACTTCTAAACATTGTCAATATTGCAAATAATAATATGAATAACTTTATCGTCTCAATTATTGATTTAATAATAATAAATATTATGCAGATGATATTGTGACAATAATAGAATCAATAATATGAGAGATATGATGCAGCAATTACGGTAGCAATAATTGAGTATAACTGAGTGACTTCTTACGTAAGCATCAATAATCAATACCGTGTGCTACTATGCAACCACGCGTATTACTGTACTTTTACTACTGGGTAGTTCAACAGTTTTAACGGTAACACTTTCGCCATTATTTTTATAAAAAGATAATTCTGTCGTTTTCTAACTACGACAATACTTTCGCTATGGGGTACACCAATGATTGTGTCATCGTACGGATATTCCCCGACAAAAAGATTATTCCCCGACCAAATGAATATTTTATAACAACTTGCATACTTTGCAAAATTTATAAATACTACCCACAACTATAACATTATATCAAATCCACTCCATAATATAAAAATAAAAAAATATTTCGAAAAAATAAATATTTATTCATAAAATCTGGGGTCTCACAATAAGTCACTCAGTTTTGTTTTATTGGCATTATTAATGTAGTAAAACAGAAAAGCTTTTTATATAAAACAAAATACTTTTATAAAGTTATTTATTTTATTAGGCTAATAGTAAATTTTTTTATATATAAAATAGAATACTTTTATAAAGTTATCTGTTTTATTAGACAATAATTAGAATATATTATATTTTATTATGCATAGTGTTTGCATAGTACCTGCATAGTATTTGCATAGTAAAATCTTTTATAAAGTTATTCGTTTGATTAGATTATAAATAAAATATATTATATTTTATTTAAAAGATTTTGCTTTAAATATGGACCGTCAGATTAAAGTAAATCAATCTTGACCGTTCATGATTTAGTTACTATGCAGTCTATTTTTCTATAAATAGAAGCTCATTCCTTCATTATTTCTTACGAATTCACTGAAACTCTAGAGAGAAATTATAGAGAAGCTATAGAAAAGTATTTTGCTCCTTCCTTACTCTTATATTTAGTTTCTTTTATGGTAAGGGATATTATTTGTTGTACTCGTAAGGGATATTATTTCTTTTGTATTCATGAAGAGAACTTCTGTTATTCCATTCTTTATTATTCTGCTGGAATAACCAATATACGAGGACTACCCTATACTTGGTGACATTCTTCTAATATTCCGTCTTTATTATTATTATTCTGTTGGAATATCCTGTCTGTGCATTTACGCCGGACCTAGTTCCGTCTTTATACTATTCTGTTGGAATATCCTGTCTGTACGTTTACGCTGAACCTGGTTCCATCTTTATTATTATTCTATTGGAATATCATGTCTGTGCGTTTACGCCAGACCTAGTTCCGTCTTTATTATTTTGTTGGAACATCATGTCGGTGCGAATTTCGCCTGACCTGGTTCCGTTACTTATTAATCTGTTAGAATAACCTGTCTATGCGAAGTACCACATGCATGGTGATTTCTTTTGTTATTCCATTCTTTATTATACTCAGTTGGTTAAAGTTTTTACTTCTATACTCCATGAAATTAGTGGAATATCCTTGATATTTGTGCTTCATCCAGTATCTTTTCATGAAAATATTCTTCTAAGCATTCTTGATAATTTGGACATTATTGGTTCGTGGATAAATTAATTCTTGAACTTATTTTTATTGATTTCTTATATTATTGTCATCATCCCCATGTTTATATTATGTTAAAAGTCATCTGTGGCCTGTAGTGCATAGATGAACTTGGTATGATTATGACCAGGGATTATTCGGTGTAATCATAACCGTAATGTTACAAATGATGTTAAAAAAGTCTTCATTGGCCCGTAGTGCATTGATGGATAGTTGTTGGCATGATCATGACCATTAATGAATACACAAATATCCTTAGTCCGTAGTGCATGGATAATTTGTGGTCGTGATACTAAAGAATATCCTTGGCCGTAGTGTAGGGGTGATTCGATGATGTGGATTATTTAGTAAGCTGAGTCCCAGCGATAAAAGTCATGAAAAACCTTTTAAATCATAGAAGATAGTAGATTTTATTCTCTACTTGACTCTTCTAATGGATTGCTTGTTCCGCTGTAGTTAAACTTGATGTTTGTTATATTTTATCAGTTTAACACTGTTGAATGCTATTGATAATTTATTCTGAATTATCTTAGTCATAATATTTCTTACTAGGCTAGTTGTCCTCACCCTTTCTTTCACTGTTCTCTTCAGGAAATTAGAATATAACTGGGACGAGTCGGGGAATTGAGTGATGGACCAGATGATAGTATTAATAGTCCTCACTATTCTGTTAAATAGTGTAACAATAAATGTAATGAGGACTTATTCTGAAAGTGGATATTGTCTAGAAGATAGTATTTGTATTAAAACTCACATCTCTCTTGTTATATATTAAAGATTGTATTTGTATTTTATACCATGTATGTAAGACCCCAAATAATTAATAAATGAAATTTAATTTCCTCTAATTATTATTTTGAAATAGTAAGGGTTGATGTGATTAATGTGGATAGTTATGGGTAAAATACGTAAATATTTCAAAATAATATAAAATATTCATTGTTGTTGGGGAATATTCGTTTGGTCGTGGAATATTCGTACTGTCGGGGAATATTCGTACGACGGCGCAACCATGTGTGGGCCCCATAACGGAAAGCGATTGGAGGAAGAAAACGACAAATATAAGTTGTTTAAAAATAACGGCGTAGTTGTTACCGTTTACACTGTTGGAATACCCGGTGGTTAAAACACAGTAATACGCGTTGTTGCACAGTAGCACACGGTATTGCACCAATTATTGACTCTTACGTAAGAAGGCACTACTCAATAATGGTTACAGTAATTACTGTTCATTATTTTATTTTATTGATTCAATAATTGCTGCGTTGATATTTTATATTGTTGTTGTTTCAATAATTGTCATTACACAGTATTTGTCATTATCGAATCAATAATTCATATTATCTGAATAATATTATTAGATAACATTATTGGCAATGTCTAGAAAGTTCTGTCTAAGGAGAGGTTTGGTCACCTAATTGCGCGCCAGTAAGAAGAAATTCTTATTGGAAAGCCCCCTCTTTCCTGGGAACGGCCTGGTTGTCAGTATTGTGATTCTGTAATATTATTTGTGAATAATTAAATTATTGATTTATATGATGAGGAAAATATTGATTTTATGTGAATATAGATGGAGAAAATTTTTAATGTGTCAATTGTTAAAAATTAATATTTTATCTTTTTATGATAAAATAATTCATTTAAATATATTATTATATTTTAATAATATAATAATGATGGTATTTTTACGATGAATGTGGGATATATGAGTATATGTGGAGGAGGAGTATTTTTGTTACCAAAAATATTTAAAACATGTTAAATATGTCGGTGGACCCCATTTCTTGACTGAAATTTGATTATAGCCTGTAAAATCGCTCGTTTGTGGATTTTGGTCAATTTATGTTTGGAATTTGGAAAAACTTCCTTCTGCAAAGTTGTAGAGAATTGAATTTCCTATAAAAACCCGCGAGATTCGAATTTTCTGATAAAAGGGCTATTTATTATGAATTATTGAAGTTCTGAAGCTCCGAAATAATTGATTTCTGGAAGTTTTAAATATTTTCTTTAACAAAAACGTTTTTTTACTCCTTCTAGAAGATGAGCATGTGGGATGTGTTAGAAATCTGATTTTTTAAGGAGGCGTATGAAATTTATAATATATTTTATTAAATTTTCTGCTTTGGTGTTCTAAGCAATTTCCTATAAATAGGTGCTTAGGTTAGAATTGAAAATCACACCAGAAACTGAAGTTTTCTCTCTCTATATTATCGAGCGTATTCTTGTGAGTATTTTGAGTATACTTTGAGTATTGCTATACGGAGTAAGTTCAAGTCATAGCCTATATCCGGTGTTTCAACTAGAAGTACTGATCTTCCGAGGTAAGGGATATTATTTTTTTAAAATGATATTATTTCTTCTAATATCATTATGCCGAAGTATTGATCTGAACTTTTTATCAAATTTGGAACTTTTTTCATGTCGGGGTTACTATTCATGAGTTACTATTCACGAGTTACTATTTATGAGTTACTATTCACGAGTTACTATTCACGAATACTATTCACGAAACGTGAAGATGTTTTTTTTGTGAAATTACTATCTTTTGGTGTCGGAGTTATTATTCACGTATACGACACTATTCACGTATACGATACTACTCACGAATACGACACTATTCACCGAAAAATGAAATTTCTTCTTTTTGTCTAAAATATCTATTCCGGATACTAGCTTTGATTGTATCCATGTTTTGATCATTCTTGAATTTTACACCACTATGATTATTTTTGAGGTATTTTTGGACGTGGATAAAACTAAGTACGAATCCTTAATCCTTAATCCTTGTCATTTTGTTTCACTGGATTCGTTTCTTTAAAAATATTTTCCATCATCCTCAGTCTTAAATGATGATATTATTGAATATCTTTGGCCTGTAGTGCAAAGATGAATGATTTCTGATGAATATCTTTGGCCCGTAGTGCAAAGATGAACAGTTGTTTAGATGAACATGACCAACTGATGAATATCCTTGGCCTGTAGTGCAAGGATGAATATATGATTCAAGAGGTGCATTGATTGATGTTACAGGGATAAAAATACTGTTGATGGACTATTAAATTCATAGACATTAGTAGATTTCATTACCTACGTAACTCTTCTATGAATTAATATTTTTCGCTGCGAATATTGATTTAACATTTGTTGTCTATTGTATTCTATCAGATTTTTCCCTGTTGAAGACTAACGATAATTTTGTTGTATATTATTTTAGTCATAATATTCTTTACTGGGCTAGTTGAGCTCACCCTTTTTCCTTTTTGTTCCATTTTTCTTCTCAGGAGGCGAGAATATAGCGAGTACGAGTCGGGGTATGGAATGAAGGTTTTAGGGAGAGTTGTTTAGTAGTCCTCACCATTTTTGTAAAATAATGTATCAATAATTATGATGGGGATTTATTTATGTGGATGTTGTCTAGATGGCAATATCTGTATTTAAACTCATAGTTTACATGTTGTAATAATAAAGTTGTAGTTGTTTCTGAACCGTGTATTGACAACTCAGAATGGGTGATGTATACCTATTTTGGGGGTGTCACAGTTGGTATCAGAGCTTAGGGATATGATCTCTGGCGGAGATCGGGGAATAGAACTAGGAGGGGAGAGACGAATAATTCCTTCGCTAGTGTGTCCTACCTAAGCTTATTTGTTAGTTGGTCAGTATTTAGGGATATTATGTGATATGTGATTTGCTTAATTAACCCTTGTTTTATGGCAGTATTTAAGAATGGCAACCGAGAATGTTAACAGTGGAGTTAATGAGACCGTGGAGATGCCTGTACTTACCAACGAGGAGAACGTGCAACGGGCTGGCAATGTTCCTCCTGTGAACAACACCACTGATCAGACGATGAATGACGCAATGTTTAGAAGCTTTTTGCAGTTCATGCAAAATCAGACGAGGGAGACTCGTGTTCAAAATACAGGAGGAAATGATAGCAATTCACGAGTTGTCACAGCCAAGCAGTTCAAAGAGTTGGGACCCCCAGAATTTAAAGGAAAGCCAGATCCGATCATGGCAGAAACGTGGGTCAAGCAAATTACCAAGATATTCGATGTCTTGGGATGCACGGAGGAGCAGAAGGTTCCGTTCGCCACCTTTATGTTCCGTGGCGAGGCAGACTACTAGTGGGAGTCTGTGAAGCGTACCCATCTAGCCGCACTCAGCATGTCTTGGGAGACGTTTCAAAAACTATTTAATGACAAATACTTTCCTGAAAGTGTTCGTCATATGAAGGAAGTGGAGTTCATCAGATTAGAACAAAATAACATGACGGTGTCTCAGTACGAGGCAAAGTTTGCAGAGTTATCCAGGTTTGCACCTCATTTGGTGGAGAATGAGGAACGTATGACGCGGATGTTTCTGAGAGTTTTGAAACCCGGCATACGACAATATCTCATCTCTCATAAATTTTCTCTCTATTCAGATGTTGTTAAAGGGCTCAATTGTTGGAGCGAGATAACGAGTACGGTCAACCGAGGTACCACAATCAGGATCATACTAGAGATAGCAGTCAGCAAAACAACAATAACCAGTGGAGAAAGAAAAAGACGAACAAAAATGGTAATCACTCTGGTGGTAATTATAGCCACGAAAATAGAAGAAGCGAGTCAAGAGGAGATTTTAAAAAGAGGAGATTCAACAATGACAATGTGAAAATGGCAGCACCAGCAGCAACTGGTTCCAAGGGAGGGGAACGACCACCGGTCGTATGCTACAAATGCGGAAAAGAGGGACATATCAGTCCAAACTGCCCACAACAGTTCAAGTTATGCTATAATTGTGGAAAGGAAGGACATATCACTCGAGATTGTACGGTAGCGAAACCAATTCCAGCGGGGACGATGACTCAAAAGACTGTCCCAGAAAAGTCAAAGTCAACGGTTCCTGGAAGAGCGTTTGTTGTGACTGGTCAAAATGCGAGGAACCCAAACGAGGTGATCACGGGTAAGCTATTTATAAATTCTTGCGAAGTTTATACCTTACTTGATACCGGTGCTACCCATTCATTTATCTCTCCTGCTTGTGCTCAACGTTTAAACTTGACTCCGGAGAAATTAGACTTTGACCTATCTGTGGAAACTCCGTTGGGAGAAACTTTCATCACATCCACTGTTTATAAATCTTGTTTGATTCAAGTTGGCACCATCACCTTACCTGTTGACCTTATCTCTTTAAAGATACTTGCTTTTGATGTGATTTTAGGGATTGATTGGTTAACAACTCATCATGCCAAAATTGATTGTTTTCGTAAAGTTGTTAGTTTTCATATTCCTAATCAACCTGTTGTTCGAATTCAGGCAACTAAACCATTAAAATCAATCACTGTCATATCTAATCATAAAGCTATTCGTTTATTGAAAAACGGATGTCAAGCTTTCTTAGCCCATGTTATGGATTTAAATAAAGACACGTCAAAATTGAATAATATTCCTGTTGTTATTGACTTTCCTGACGTATTTCCTGAAGAACTTCCCGGTCTACCCCCAGAACGAGAAGTTGAATTCTTTATTGATCTTGAACCTGGTACAAAGCCCATTTCTAAAACCCCATATCGAATGGCTCCTATTGAACTTCAGGAGTTAAAGGTCCAACTACAGGAATTGTTGGACATCGGTTTCATTCGTCCTAGTACATCTCCTTGGGGTGCTCCTGTTTTATTCGTAAAGAAGAAAGACGGGAGTATGCGACTTTGTATTGACTATCAGGAATTGAACCATGTCACTATCAAGAATAGGTATCCTCTACCTCGTATTGATGACTTGTTTGACCAGTTGCAAGGAGCACAATTCTTTTCAAAAATCGATCTTCGTTCTGGATATCATCAGCTGAAAATTAGAACTGAGGATATTCCAAAGACTGCCTTCAGAACTCGGTATGGGCATTATGAATTTTTAGTCATGTCTTTCGGATTGACTAATGCTCCTACGGCTTTCATGGATATGATGAACCGAGTATTCAAGGATTATTTGGACCAATTTGTTGTTGTCTTTATTGATGACATCCTCATATATTCCAAAAGCCGTGAAGATCATGAGCACCATTTGAAGCTGGTACTCCAAAGGCTTCGTGAAAACAAGCTATATGCCAAGTTAAAGAAATGCGAGTTCTGGCTTGAGGAAGTAGCATTTCTTGGGCATGTGGTGTCAAAACATGGAGTATCTGTTGACCCGGCGAAAATTGATGCAATACAGAGTTGGGAGCAACCGAAGACGGTGACTGAAGTTCGTAGCTTTCTTGGCTTAGCTGGTTATTATCGGAGATTCATGGAAGGGTTTTCTCGAATCGCTACTCCATTAACCCAGCTAACTCGGAAGGATACAAAATTCGTTTGGAGCGAAGAATGCGAGAAGAGTTTCCAAGAGCTTAAGAGGAGACTTATTTCGGCACCTGTTCTAACAATACCATCTGGTACGGATGGATTTGTTATCTATAGCGATGCTTCGGGAAAAGGGTTAGGATGTGTTCTCATGCAACATGGGAAAGTCATAGCCTATGCCTCGCGACAACTTAAAGAGTATGAGAGGAATTATCCTACTCATGATCTAGAGTTGGCAGCAGTCGTTTTCGCGCTAAAGATATGGAGGCACTATCTATATGGGGAGAAAGTGGAGATATATTCAGACCATAAAAGCCTTAAATATTTCTTCACTCAAAAAGAACTCAACATGCGGCAGCGACGTTGGCTCGAGCTATTAAAAGACTATGACCACACTATTCAATACCATCCTGGAAAAGCAAACGTGGTAGCTGACGCGTTGAGTAGAAGGTCATATGCAGGAACAAGTGCGATGATGTCAAGTATACGCATAGAGCCAACTTTAATAGAAAAAGTTAAGGTTGCTCAAGCCACCGATCAGGAGTTGATGCATATGAAGAAGAAAGTAAAAGAAGGTGCTATTCCAGAAGCGAGAATTGATGAAGAGGGAATACTTCGAGTCCACTCCAGACTTTGTGTTCCTAACGACTCTGATTTAAAGTATAAAATCATGATGGAGGCACACAATACACCATTTGCAATCCATCCTGGAAGTACCAAAATGTATCGTGATCTTCGACATACATTTTGGTGGAACAATATGAAGAGAGAGATTGCAAAGTTTATCTCAACATGTTTAACTTGTCAACGTGTAAAGGCGGAGCATCAAGTGCCTAAGGGACCATTGCAACCACTTGAGATTCCGAAATGGAAGTGGGAACATATTACTATGGATTTCGTTACGGGTCTTCCCACGGTTTCTCAAGGCATCAATGCTATTTGGGTTATTGTTGATAGATTAACCAAGTCTGCTCATTTCTTGCCGATACGGGAGACTTATTCCCTTGAACGTCTTGCTCAAATGTATGTAAATGAGATTGTGAGATTGCATGGCATGCCAGTATCCATAGTTTCGGATCGTGACCCAAGATTCACTTCAAGATTTTGGGTTAGCTTGCAAAAAGCTATGGGCACGGATTTGCGATTCAGTTCGGCATACCATCCTCAAACGGACGGACAATCAGAGAGGACTATTCAAACTCTTGAAGATCTATTAAGACTCTGTGTCCTAGATTTCAAGGGCAGTTGGGATAAGTATTTATCATTGTTGGAATTCTCGTACAACAACAGTTATCAAGCAAGTATAGGTGTAGCTCCATTTGAAGCATTATATGGACGAAAGTGTCGCTCTCCAATATGTTGGGATGAGGTGGGTGAAGCAACATTGTTGGGACCCGAGTTAGTACGTATGACTACCGAAAAGATCCAAATGATTCGACAACGTATACAAACGGCACAAGATCGACAAAAGAGTTATGCGGATCTTCATCGAAAGGACGTAGAATTTAGTGTTGGGGATCATGTATTGTTGCGTGTTGCCCCATGGAAGGGAGTTACAAGATTCGGGAAGAGAGGAAAGCTCAATCCACGATTTATTGGTCCATTTCAAATTCTTGACCGAGTAGGAAATGTAGCCTATAGACTCGCGTTACCTCCAAGTATGTCTCGTGTTCATAATGTTTTTCATATATTTGTGCTTCGTAAATATGTGAAAGACCCGAACCACGTTATTGAGTTAGAACCAGATGAGATAGCCGAAGACTTAACATACGAAGAGTTACCTGTCAAGATCTTGGATAGGAAGGAGTATGTCCTACGCACAAAGGTCATACCACAAGTTAAAGTTTTGTGGAGGAATCATGCTATAGAGGAAATGACCTGGGAGTTGAAACGGAAATGAAAGCGAGGTATCCTCATCTTTTCGAAACACCAGGTACGTATGTCAATTTCGAGGACGAAATTTCATAAGGAGGGGAGGTTGTAAGACCCCAAATAATTAATAAATGAAATTTAATTTTCTCTAATTATTATTTTGAAATAGTAAGGGTTGATGTGATTAATGTGGATAGTTATGGGTAAAATACGTAAATATTTCAAAATAATATAAAATATTCATTGTTGTCGGGGAATATTCGTACGACGGCGCAGCCATGTGTGGGCCCCATAACGGAAAGCGATTGTAGGAAGAACACGACAAATATAAGTTGTTTAAAAATAACGGCGTAGTTGTTACCGTTTACACTGTTGGAATACCCGGTGGTTAAAACACAGTAATACGCGTTGTTGCACAGTAGCACACGGTATTGCACCAATTATTGACTCTTACGTAAGAAGGCACTACTCAATAATGGTTACAGTAATTACTGTTCATTATTTTATTTTATTGATTCAATAATTGCTGCGTTGATATTTTATATTGTTGTTGTTTCAATAATTGTCATTACACAGTATTTGTCATTATCGAATCAATAATTCATATTATCTGAATAATATTATTAGATAACATTATTGGCAATGTCTAGAAAGTTCTGTCTAAGGAGAGGTTTGGTCACCTAATTGCGCGCTAGTAAGAAGAAATTCTTATTGGAAAGCCCCCTCTTTCCTGGGAACGACCTGGTTGTCAGTATTGTGATTCTGTAATATTATTTGTGAATAATTAAATTATTGATTTATATGATGAGGAAAATATTGATTTTATGTGGATATAGATGGAGAAAATTTTTAATGTGACAATTGTTGAAATTTAATATTTTATCTTTTTATGATAAAATAATTCATTTAAATATATTATTATATTTTAATAATATAATAATGATGGTATTTTTACGATGAATGTGGGATATATGAGTATATGTGGAGGAGGAGTATTTTTGTTACCAAAAATATTTAAAACATGTTAAATATGTCGGTGGACCCCATTTCTTGACTGAAATTTGATTATAGCCTGTAAAATCGCTCGTTTGTGGATTTTGGTCAATTTATGTTTGGAATTTGGAAAAACTTCCTTCTGCAAAGTTGTAGAGAATTGAATTTCCTATAAAAACTCGCAAGATTCCAATTTTATGATAAAAGGGCTATTTATTATGAATTATTGAAGTTCTGAAGCTCCGAAATAATTGATTTCTGGAAGTTTTAAATATTTTCTTTAACAAAAACGTTTTTTTACTCCTTCTAGAAGATGAGCATGTGGGATGTGTTAGAAATCTGATTTTTCAAGGAGGCGTATGAAATTTATAATATATTTTATTAAATTTTCTGCTTTGGTGTTCTAAGCAATTTCCTATAAATAGGTGCTTAGGTTAGAATTGAAAATCACACCAGAAACTGAAGTTTTCTCTCTCTATATTATCGAGCGTATTCTTATGAGTATTTTGAGTATACTTTGAGTATTGCTATACGGAGTAAGTTCAAGTCATAGCCTATATCCGGTGTTTCAACTAGAAGTACTGATCTTCCGAGGTAAGAGATATTATTTTTTTAAAATGATATTATTTCTTCTAATATCATTATGCCGAAGTATTGATCTGAACTTTTTATCAAATTTGGAACTTTTTTCATGTCGGGGTTACTATTCATGAGTTACTATTCACGAGTTACTATTTATGAGTTACTATTCACGAGTTACTATTCACGAGTACTATTCACGAAATGTGAAGATGTTTTTTTTTGTGAAATTACTATCTTTTGGTGTCGGAGTTATTATTCACGTATACGACACTATTCACGTATACGATACTACTCACGAATACGGCACTATTCACCGAAAAATGAAATTTCTTCTTTTTGTCTAAAATATCTATTCCGGATACTAACTTTGATTGTATCCATGTTTTGATCATTCTTGAATTTTACACCACTATGATTATTTTTGAGGTATTTTTGGACGTGGATAAAACTAAGTACGAATCCTTAATCCTTAATCCTTGTCATTTTATTTCACTGGATTCGTTTCTTTAAAAATATTTTCCATCATCCTCAGTCTTAAATGATGATATTATTGAATATCTTTGGCCTGTAGTGCAAAGATGAATGATTTCTGATGAATATCTTTGGCCCGTAGTGCAAAGATGAACAGTTGTTTAGATGAACATGACCAACTGATGAATATCCTTGGCCTGTAGTGCAATGATGAATATATGATTCAAGAGGTGCATTGATTGATGTTACAGGGATAAAAATACTGTTGATGGACTATTAAATTCATAGACATTAGTAGATTTCATTCTATACGTAACTCTTCTATGAATTAATATTTTCCGCTGCGAATATTGATTTAACATTTGTTGTCTATTGTATTCTATCAGATTTTTCCCTGTTGAAGACTAACGATAATTTTGTTGTATATTATCTTAGTCATAATATTCTTTACTGGGCTAGTTGAGCTCACCCTTTTTCCTTTTTGTTCCATTTTTCTTCTCAGGAGGCGAGAATATAGCGAGTACGAGTCGGGGTATGGAATGAAGGTTTTAGGGAGAGTTGTTTAGTAGTCCTCACCATTTTTGTAAAATAATGTATCAATAATTATGATGGGGATTTATTTATGTGGATGTTGTCTAGATGGCAATATCTGTATTTAAACTCATAGTTTACATGTTGTAATAATAAAGTTGTAGTTGTTTCTGAACCGTGTATTGACAACTCAGAATGGGTGATGTATACCTATTTTGGGGGTGTCACAATGTATTTGGCGACTCACAATAGGTGATGTATACCTATTTTGGGGGCGTCACATTAAATGTGTGTCGGACCCTGTTCGATGAGCATGAATTTTACATCTGGTGCGTTTACTCGCTTATATATATATGAACTGTTGTTAAACTCTGTTCGATGAGCCTGGATTTTACATCCGGCGTGTTTATCTCTTATATATATATACATTTGCGTCCCACCTAGAGTTTAATTCGTGGTGGTTGATAACTTTTATAGCTTTCTTTATGTTTCGTCCTGCTTGGAGTTCGCTTTGTGGCAGTTGATTGCTTTGTACAGCTTTATTTATGTTTCATCCCGCCTGGAATTTCCTCCGTGGTGGTTGATAGCTTTTACAGTTTTATTTTTATTTTCTGATCCCCCGTGGAGGTTCTTTGTGGTGGCTGATCATATCTATGTATATATGTATTTACAGCTTTTATATATATACCTGATTACTGCTTTCATACAAATTGCGGTATCATGTGAGCCTAGGAATCATGTGATCATAGATTCAACCTATTGGATCTAGATTCGGTTCCCGTGATGGACATTCTCAGCTGTATACAGCTTGTAAATTTATTCTGCGGTGTCTGAATTTCCTCAGTTGGTTTTCATACCCACGAGGAAATCGACATTATTTTGTACATTATGCTTCACATCTCAGAAATAAAATCAATTAAGCCGAACACTTAATAAAATGGAAGTGTAAAAGGTCTTAATTATTATTAAGCATAAGGGTTTGAAAAAACCTCCTTTATAAAACATCACTGCCATATACTGCTAAAAATTGAATTTTTACGTAAATTCAAACCCTGTGTATATAGGTGCGAACGAGGCCTCACACTACTTCCAAATAAAAATTGCATATTGAGCCACCCACACACACATTCAGATAACAGTTTCTTGAGAAGAGGCGGTCACCATGGTAACACGAATGTCGGGGGGTGCCTAACACCTTCCCTCCGCATAATCAAGTCCCTGGACCCTAATGAATCTCGATTTCACCAACCCATTTAACAATGTCACATCACTGGGACAATGTGCAAACCTTTTCTCGGTTGTGTTGGTATAACCATTTAAAAAACCAACTGGTGACTCTTAACAGTCCATCATCGACAGTATACATGTCAGCACTTTTTCACTTATTTTTTCAAACAAATCTCACCTAAAATGAGAACACTAAAGAACAAGTAACGGAAAGGGACAACTAAAAATCCTGACATTGACAACCATGATCTTTGGTGTTTCAGGTAATGAGATGTGATGAAAATTATATTCGTCCTGGGTGCGAAGAGGAATTTAGAACCACAATTATGATTATGATTTATTCACATGATTGTGGACATGAATTTTTGATTGATGTTACAACGATAAAACATTGTTGGTGGACTTTTAACATGGAGAAGATAATACTTTATGGTCTATTTGACTCTTCTAATGGATTGCTCGTTCCGCTGTAACTATAGTTAAAATGTTTTATCATCTACCATATGTTCTAAATCTCTGATTTATTACTGACGAAGGCTATTGATAATTTAATTATCTTTAGTCATGATATTCTTTACTAGGCTAGTTGTGCTCACCCTTTTTCTTCACAATTCATTTCAGGTAATAAGAGTGTAGTTGGGTCGAACGGAGGTAACATGAGATTAGAATAGTGGTCTATAGCTGTTGAGGTTCTCCTTAAATAGCATGGAAATAATTTTATTGAGAACTTTAGATAACTGTATTGTATTTTTATACGACATTTAATAGTTATATATTTGGTGAATCAAATAGGGTGAGGCGAACCCAACTTTGGAAGGGTGTTTTACCACTATCATACGAGATGTCTAATTTCATACGACTTCGTGTTATCATAAGATATGGTTGTGCACATCCACTTACTGAGTATATCTACGAGCACTACCTATATAATCTTGGAGTTTCGTTGAAGAATAATTCTCAATTGGAGACAATGTAGATAATTATATGTCAAGAGAAGACTTACCATTGGAAAGAAAATGATAGTAATCTGTTCATTTTTCTTTGGAGACTATTGGGTCAACTAATGATAATTCTCAAGTCATATGATATCTATCATAACTTAGATGCATGGCCTCCCATGTAGAAGGTTTCTTTGAGCATTTTCCAAAGATTTTAATTTCTAAAACAATTATTGATTGTACTTTTATGTAAAGTACCATTGTAAGGTGTTGTGGTCGAGGCACCATGAGAGTTACATATATTTGTATTAAAACTTACAACTTATGTGTTGTTGTACTTTGCACGATAGTTCAACAGTTGCATAAATGAAGTTTGTATTTGATTTCTGTAGTATGATATCTGGCGACTCAGAATGGGTCATGTGGACCTATTTTGGGGGCGTCACACTGCTACTGTTCAGGACGTTAAGTCTGATGTCGAGGATATCTTGAGGGAGAACTCCTGAAGATTGAGTAATTTGTTTCCCTCAGCCTTTGCCTTTCTCTCCCTCCCCTTTATTCTCCCCCTTTATGTCAGCATCAAGGGTTCGAATGTCTTCAGGCATACGATTCATGCCTTGGACAAGTTCATGGAGCTAATTCCTGGATTGAGAAATGTCTTCACGATTTTCTTGAACTAGAGAATTAGTTTGAGACTTGTGCTTTTGTAGAATAGCCAAGATAGTGCCTGTTCGTTGCATTTGACTCATACAGTATTCTTGGAATTCTTTAGGGAAGATTGTAGGCTTGAGAGGCTCTCCATAACAAGTTTATTTTGAGTCTCCTAAGTCTATTGTAGAAGGACAACTGCTTCATTGTGCTTTTGTGCAGATTGAAAGTGAATTTGATCCCTTTCATTTATGCTTTGGATCATTTCTTTGATGATCTTTTGAAGCTTCTTTGTGAGCTCAGAACTCGGATTGTTAGGAAGAATGTTGGCATCATCTATCAAGTGGTCCAACCTTGTATGAACAAGCAGAAAGTGAGTTTCAGGATCTTCTTGAATATTTGTAGTCACTTTCTGTGATGCACTAGTCAGCTCAGATTTGGTATAAAGATATGAGAGAAGCTCAAGAATTTGCTGAGTGTTTGGAGGAGAGGCTCTTGTATTTTGGTTTTGCAGATTGGAGAGAGAAAGAGCAAGATCAAAATAATTATTGGTTGAGGAGGAAGGAATATCCGAAGGAGTTGCATGTATGGGGGTTTGAGTTGTGGGAGGAGAGGTAGTTAGTGCTGGTTAAGTGGGTGACTCTACTATTTGAGTAGGATCGATATTCGTAGAGTGAGAAATTTTGGGAGACTGTATCAATATACAATTAGACATATTTGGTTCATCAATTACAGAATGTTGGGATTTTGTAGCTGGAAATTGGTTTAGTGGGTGAAGAATCACTTCCAATCATCTTGGCAATTCGTAGAATTGATTGAAGTTTGATAGAGGACAATGATTAACTCTAAAAGAGATAGGAATTGATTGTACCTCACGCCTAGTTTCTGAAGAGGGATGGTTAGTGATCAACTTCTGAGCAAAAGTGAGGTTACCTGGGAATTCATGAGCTAGCACTGAGATTGCTGGATAGGCTTTGAAGGTCTAGAACATGTGATCTTAGGAGTTGAGAATTTGGGCTCTATGATAGGGCATCATTGGTAAATAGGAGAACATCATATTGTAGTTGGCTCTCCTATATCCATCCCAGCCCACTACTATAATCTTAACTTCATCATCCTCTTCTTCTTCCCGATCTTCATTTGAAATTTCCACCACTTCCTCATTTTTTATCCGTCCTTCTGCCCTTTCTACCTCCATAGCTTC
Source organism: Panax japonicus (assembly GCA_020205505.1). Classification (NCBI taxonomy): domain Eukaryota; kingdom Viridiplantae; phylum Streptophyta; class Magnoliopsida; order Apiales; family Araliaceae; genus Panax; species Panax japonicus. Next base: position 59,742,436 of record CM035113.1, read on the forward strand.
TATACCTTATATTTCCACATCTTCTTGCATCTCCCCCTTAGCTGTAGCTATTTTAGGCATAGGGATTTCGAGATGCTCCCCCTCAATCTGATCATTTATTTGTTCTTCAGGTAGCTCCCCCTCAGTTGGAGCACTTATTTGTACATGGGCGTCAAAAAGCTCCTTTTCTGCATCTATTTTTCTTTCATCTTCCTTCAAGGCTTTTTTATTATCAAGAACATATTTCTTGACAAGCTTTCTCTTTGTTCTTCTAGGCTGAGCCACAACCTCGGCACTCTCTTCAGCTTTAGCTCAGATAGTTGGTTCAGTCTGAGATGCAACTGCATCGTCCACCTCTGGAGTGATTGTAAGTCTGGACTCTATGATCGGTAATGATTCTACGATCGAGGAGAGTGAAGACTTCTTTGTTTTGTGGTTGCGTTTTCCCTTCTTAAGCAGCTGAGAGATGGTGGCTCTGTCTTCTTCTTCTTCTTCTTCTTCTTCAGACTGCTGATTCTTCTTCTTCATTTCCTTTAGAATTTCAGTTCATGAACTCTCTTGGGGCACATCAGTGGTTGAGCCTTGAGGCTCTTCTTTTGTTTGAGCTTTCAATTTCCTCTTACCCTTGTTTTTTCTGACCAAAGCAATGGGTTCCTCTTGATTGACATCTTCTTCTTCTTCGACTTCCTTCACAACAGACATGTTTCTTGGTAGACAAGATACCTTCGCTTCACCAGTCCTTCCACTGGATTCAGACATCATTCTTACGTTTTCTGTAGGGTTTCTTTTCCAGTTTTGAAAAAGCTCCTAGGTTCTGTTGGGGTTGATGGGTTCTCCTTCTTTGTCCCCAAAACATAGTTGTGAGTTTTAACACGGATATTGTCTCATAGACAATATCCACACTCAAATGGAGTCCTCATTATAATTATTATCACACTATTTTATAAAAATAGTGAGGCCTACTGTAGCCACCATCGCAGACCGTCACTCCATTCCCCGATTAGTCCCGACTACGTTCTCATTTCCTGAAGAGAATAATAAAAGCAAAAGGGTAACACAACTAGCCCAGTAAGAAATATTATGACTAAGATAATGCAAAATAAATTATCACTAGACTTCAACCGTGTTAAACTGGTATAATACAATAAACATCAAGTTTAACTGCAGCGGAATAGGCAATCCATTTGAAGAGTCAAGTAGAGCATGATATCTACTATCTTCTATGATTTAAAAAGTTTATCATCAACTTTCTCACTAAGACTCAACTCAATAAATAATCCACATCATTGAATTATACATGCACTACGGGCCAAAGATATTCATTAGTATCACGTCCACGAATTATCTATGCACTACGGGCGAAGGATATTCGTGTAATCACCAATGGTCATGATCATGCCAAACAACAATTCATCTTTGTACTCTTGGCCGAAGAGAACACATGGTCATGATCATACCAACAACTGTCGTTGAGACTCGGCTCAATAAATAATCCACATCACTTGTAACATTAGAGGTCATGATTATACCAAATAATTCCTGGTCATAATCATACCAATCAACAGTCCATCTATGTACTACGGCCAAAGATGACTTTAATCATAATTTAAGCATGAGGATGATGACAATGATATAAGAATTCAATTAAACAAAATAAAAGATAAATATTAAAGACTTTAAATTTATCCAGAGTTTAAAAATATCCAAATTGTAAACATGATATTGCTTTGTGGGGTAAAATTCAAGAATAATATTGTATCAAAAATGATTTGAACATAAAAGAAATCAATTTTTGTCATGAATAGTACCCCGGGTGAATAGTACCCTCGTGAATAGTACTTCAGGAATAGTACCCTGTGAATAGTAACCCATGAATAGTACTTTGTGAATAGTATCTGTAAATAGTACTTTGTGAATAGTAATGTATTTATGAATAGTACCCATAAAAAGTACTTTGTGAATAGTACCGTACGCATGAATAGTGATGTATAGAGTATAGATTAATAGTACCCATGAATAGTACTCCAGTATGAAAAGCTTAAAATTTAACAAGAATATTCAGAAAAATATCCTTGTGAAATGATACTAGATGAAACGCAAATTTCAAGGATATTCTACTAAATTCACGGAGTATAGAAGCAATAATTTAACAAAATAAGTGTAGAATTAGGGATATGAAACGGAATAATACTAATTACATACTACAGAGTATGGAAAAAATATTATTTCATACGAATATTGAACAAAAATAATATCCCTTACAAATAAGAAATAAATAACATCTCTTACTTTAGAAGAAGACTGGATACTGGAATAGTGAAGTAGAAGAATACTCTTCTTCTTCCTCTCTATAGCTTCTCTCTCTATAATTGCTCTTGTGACTCTTAGTGAATTTGTGAGAATGAAAGAAAAATGAGCTTCTATTTATATGAAAACATAGTTTCAAAAAATTGAATATTTTGGGGCTCAATATATTACAGTATAGTACCTTCATCTTTTCCTCCATTTTTAATTTAGTCCTGCAAGTATTATCAATCTTGCACCACCTCCCCTAATAGTACTGCATTTGAATCAATAGTTCCATTCATGTGAACAAATAGTTATATGCATGTGAACTAGTAGCAATTAATTTCTCATTTATCTGATTAATTACCCGATTGGTCAATATAACCTCCAGAAATCAATTATTATCGAAATAAATGTCGATTTCCACTAACACTAATAATCCCAACACAATGGAAATATCAATTTCATCTTTAATCAACAGGAACTTTGTAACGCCCTGAAATCTGGTCTATCTTCACACCCGGATTCCGTACGTCATGAGTACATCCTTCATCCAACATACATCATTATATACCGAAATATAACAACATACACTCTCAAATCCCAGGTTCTCGAAACCTTATAACCTTTTTCATTACTAATATTAATAAATACATTATTCATTTCATCTTACAAGATTGACTTGTATCCGCCACAAAGGATACATAACAATTCATTAAACTAGTCTATAATTGAATTTCATCTTTTTAATTACAAGTTTTCACCTGATCTTCTCGCTCATTCACCTTCTGAAAGGAACTTCATCTGGATACCGTCAGCTTGATCTTTAACGGATCCTTAACTTCTTCTAACCTTGTTCGCTGAAAATTGTTTTTCATTTAAAGCAAGTGTGAGCATTCAATTGCCCAGCAAGTTAAAACAGTTGAACAAACAACTTCATAATTAAAACATTTCTTTTGAACTTCTATAACAGAACAAAGGTTATGAAGCATCTTGAATAATAGGAATAGTCTCGATTCTTATCATCTTAAAACATCAACCACTTTTACTTTGAAATACTTTCATTCTTCTACATTTTTCATACACATTCTATCTGGCTAGAATCATTAGGACAGACTTAACAATAACGGTTCATGTTTAAACAGAACATACTTGTATTGAACAGCTCAATCACAGAATAATGCATATCATAGAAACATCGAAGTGTTCAAATTGTGGCTCAAGGTCTCATACGTTCTACCACATTGTACAAATATCGCACATTCGCACATAGACATAACTTCTCAAGTAAAACATCTGAGAAGTTTAAGAAACTAGCATTAATTAGAATATGAATGAAGTTAGGAAACTTTCCTTACGCCCAGCTATAGCTTACGCTGAACTGCTCATTTAAATTCCTATATAACACATAAGGAGAAAACATAAACACCAATTAGTTATATATTGAACTTACGCATGAGTTTACTTAACTTTACTTCTTAGGATTCGCGTTCTTGCAATATAAGTTTTTGCGACTAACTTCCTTTACCAGTTTACGACTTTATGACATACAGAGATGTCTTAGTCATACGTTCATCATCTTTGATGATTACATTCTTATCTGACTCACATTCGGCTTTCATTAATCTTATAACTGTTTATTATGGCTTTCTTCATAATTCATATATTATTTAATACTTTTGTTATCCATTACATGAACCCCATGTTCAATACTGGTTCTTAGTGTCGAAGCCATACCAATCATTGTATGCTAAGACCGATCATTCCTCGCAACACCGTTGCGTTCACAGCTTCTATACGCTTCACACTTATCTCTCATTATTATGACATAACATCGAAATGTTATTCATTACCCTCGTCACTCAACGTCTAAGGAATCACAACCATAGAAATCACGCACGTTCGTTTATCCTGACTACGGTCCCCGGATATCGATTACGTAACCCACGTTTATATTCTTTGTCATTTATTCTTGTTTAATCTTCACGATCAACCTTTAATAAAGGTTTAAATTACTTGATTAAGTGTTACATTAGTTGAATATTATATTCTTTATCTTCCCTTATATTTCCCCCTAAGAGCTGAGCAGTTAAAAACTCATCTCTGGCTTTTTCCCAACACTGGCGCTGCGGCGCCACTCCCTTCTTTTTCTCTCGCGATGCGGCGCCACTCTCCAGAAATTTATGGCTGAGCTCACGCTGCGGCACTGTGACGCCCCCAAAATTAGGTATACATCACCCATCTTGAGTGGCCAGATACATGGTACAGAATTCAAATACAAATTTAAATATACAACATGAGTTGTGAGTTTGAATACAAATATTGTCATCTAGACAATATCCAAACTCAATGGAGACCTCATTACATTTATTATCACACTATATCACAGAATAATGAGGACAACTAATGCACCATCTAGGACCATCACCCCGTTCCCCAACTCGTCCCAGCTACATTCTCATTTCTTGAAGAGAATAGTGAAAGAAAGGGTGAGCTCAACTAGCCCAGTAAGAAATATTATGACTAAGATAATGCAGAATAAATTATCATTAGCCTTTAACAGTGTTAAAATGATAAAATATAACAAACATCAAGTTTAACTACAGCGAAATAAGAAATCCATTAAAAGAGTCAAGTAGAGAATAAAATCTACTATCTTCTATGATTTAAGAGGTTTTTCATGACTTTTATCGTTGGGACTCAGCTTAATAAACAATCTACATCATCGAATCACCCCTGCACTACGACCAAGGATATTCTTTAGTATCACGACCACGAAATATCCACGTACTACGGCTAAAGATAATCATATTTTCATTAAAGGTCTTGATCATGCCATAAAATAATTCATCTTTGCACTACGGCCAAAGAGAATCCATAGCCATAATCATACCAAAAATTGTCCATCAATGCACTACGGGCCAATGAGGACTTTTTCCACATCATTTGTAACATTACGGTCATGATTACACCGAATAATCCCTGGTCATAATCATACCAAGTCCATCTACGCACTACAGGCCACAGATGACTTTTAACAAAATATAAACATGAGGATGATGACAATGTTATAAGAATTCAATAAAACAAGTTGAAGAATTAATTTATCTAAGAAATGACAATGTCCAAATTGTCAACATGATACTGCTTTGTAGAGTAAAATTCAAGAATGCTCAGAAGAATATTTTCATGAAAAGATACTGGATGAAGCGCAAATATTAAGGATATTCCACAAATTTCATGGAGTATAGAAGTCAAAGTTTTAACCAACTGAGTATAATAAACAATGGAATAACGAAAGAAATCACCATGCATGCGATAGACCGCACAGGCAGGTTTTTCCAACAGAATAATAAATAACGGAACCAGGTCCAGCGTAAAACGTACAGACAGGATATTCCAACAGAATAATAAAGAATATAATAACAGAAGTTCTCTTCACGAATACAAAAGAAATAATAACCCTTACGGGTACAACAAATAATATTCTCTACCTTTGAAAGAAGAGTACTCCGACTAGTAGGTCGAGGATATACTCGAAGAAAACTTGCACTACGCTCAAAGCTTTCTTAATCTCTAAAGAAATACGCTCAAGATTATAGAAGAAGAACTCTCTCTATAGTTTCTCTCTCTAGAGTTTCAGTGAATTCGTAAGAAATAATGAAAGAATGAGTTTCTATTTATAAAAGAATGGAATGAATAGTAACCAACCCATGAACGGTCCAAATTGATTTAATTTAATCGGACGATCCATATTTAAAGCAAAATCATTTAAATAAAATATAATATATTCTATTTTATATAAAAAGATTTTTACTATGCAAACACTATGAATAAAAAAATATAATATATTTTATTTATAGAATAACTTTAATAAAGTATTCTGTTTTATATAAAAAGATTTTACTATGCAAAATACTATGCACAATAGAATATATTATATTTTATTTATAGAATAACTTTATAAAAGTATTCTCTTTATATAAAAAGATTTTACTATGCAAAACACTATGCATAATAGAATATAATATATTCTATTTATAGAATAACTTTATAAAAGTATTTTGTTTTATATAAAAAGCTTTTCTGTTATAATTTCAACCAACGGTCTGAAAAATTAGTACATCTCTTCATGGAATAATATTGTATCCAAAAATAATTTGGACCGAAAAGAAATATATTTTTCGGGTGAATAGTACCCCGTGAATGGTACTTCGGGAATAGTACCCTGTGAATAGTACTCCGACACAAAAAGTGTCCCAAATACCCGAGTGAAGAATACTAGAATGAATAGTAATCGGGTGAATAGTAACCTGTGAATAGTAACTCGTGAATAGTACTCTGGCACGAAAAATACCCCAAATACCCGAGTGAACAATATTTGGGTGAAGAGTAATTTAGTAAATAGTAACTCGTGAATAGTACTCCGACACAAAAAGTGCCCCAAATACCTGAGTGAATAATATTCGGGTGAATAGTAATTCAGGTGAATAGTAACCCGTGAATAGTAACTCATGAATAGTAACTCGTGAATAGTACTCCGGCACAAAAAGTGCCCCAAATACTCGAGTGAACAATACTAGAGTAAATAGTAACCGGGTATTTTATGACAACTTGTCTACTTTGAAAAAATTTCACATATCACCCTTAACTTTAAACTTTTATCAATTTAACTATTTACAAAAATAGAAAAATTGAATACTTTTATTTCATAAAATTCGGGGTCTCACAATCTCCCCTCCTTATGAAATTTCGCCCTCAAAATTTACGTACGTACCTGATATTCGAAGATATGAGAATACCTTATTTTCTTTTCAGATTGTACCTTCCCAGTTATTTCTTCTCTATCATGATTTTCCATTTCTCATCTCTTGTATTTCAAATATCATTCTAGAATATAGTTTCAAAATAAGGGTTAATTGACATACCACATAATACCCCTATATTCTGACCGACTAATTAAATAACAAATAAACTTAGGTAGGTCATACTAGCGAAGAAATTCTCCGTTTCCCCCCTCCTAGTTTTTGTCTCACATCTCAGCCAGGGATCATATCCCTAAGCTTTGATACCAACTGTAACCCCACCAAAATTAGGTATACATCACCCATCTTGAGTCGCCAGATACATAGTACAGAATTCAAATACAAACTTAAATATACAACATGAGCTGTGAGTTTGAATACAAATATTGTCATCTAGACAATATACAAACTCAATGGAGACCTCATTATATTTATTATCACACTATATCACAGAATAGTGAGGACTACTAATGCACCATCTAGGACCATCACTCCGTTCCCCGACTCGTCCAAGCTATATTCTCATTTCCTGAAGAGAACAGTGAAAGAAAGGGTGAGCTCAACTAGCCCAGTAAGAAATATTATGACAAAGATAATGCAGAATAAATTATCATTAGCCTTCAACAGTGTTAAACTGATAAAATATAACAAACATCAAGTTTAACTGCAGCGGAACAAGCAATCCATTAGAAGAGTCAAGTAGAGAATAAAATCTACTATCTTCTATGATTTAAAAGGTTTTTCATGACTTTTATCGCTGAGACTCAGCTTAATAAAAAATCCACATCATCGCATCACCCCTGCACTACGGCCAAGGATATTCTTTAGTATCACGACCACGAATTATCCATGCACTACGGCTAAAGATAATCATGTTTTCATCAACAATCCTGATCATGCCATAAAACAATTCATCTTTGCACTACGGCCAAACAGAATCCATAGCCATAATCATACCAAAAATTGTCCATCAATGAACTACGGGCCAATGAGGACTTTTTCCACATCATTTGTAACAATACGGTTATGATTACACCGAATAATCCCTGGTCAGAATTATACCCAGTACATCTATGCACTACAGGCCACAGATGACTTTTAACAAAATATAAACATGAGGATGATGACAATGATATAAGAATTCAATTAAACAAGTTGAAGAATTAATTTATCTAGGAAATGATAATGTCCAAATTGTCAACATGATACTGCTTTGTAGAGTAAAATTCAAGAATGATCAGAAGAATATTTCCATGAAAAGATACTGGATGAAGCGCAGATATCAAGGATATTCCACAAATTTTATGGAGTACAGAAGTCAAAGTTTTAACCAACTGAGTATAATATAGAATGGAATAACAAAAGAAATCACCATGCATGCGATAGACATCACAGGCAGGTTATTTCAACAGAATATTAAATAACGGAACCAGGTCGGACGTAAAATGCACAGACAGGATATTCCAGTAGAATAGTAAAGAATAGAATAACAGAGGTTCTCTTCACGAATACAAAAGAAATAATAACCCTTACGGGTACAACAAATAATATTCCCTACCTTTGAAAGAAGAGCACTCCGACTAGTAGGACGAGGATATACTCGAAGAAAACTTGCACTACGCTCAAAGCTTTCTTAAACTCTAAAGAAATACGCTCAAGATTATAGAAGAAGAACTTTCTCTATAGTTTCTCTCTCTAGAGTTTCAGTGAATTCGTAAAAAATAATGAAAGAATGAGCTTCTCTTTATAGAAGAATGGAATGAATAGTAACCAACCCATGAACGGTCCAGATTGATTTACTTTAATCGGACGGTCCATATTTAAAGCAAAATCTTTTAAATAAAATATAATATATTCTATTTTATATAAAAAGATTTTTACTATAGAAATACTATGCAGGCATTATGCAAACACTATGCATAATAAAATATAATATATTCTATTTATAGAATAACTTTAATAAAGTATTATGTTTTATATAAAAAGATTTTACTATGCACAATAGAATATAATATATTCTATTTATAGAATAACTTTATAAAAGTATTCTGTTTTATATAAAAAGATTTTACTATACAAAACACTATGCATAATAGAATATAATATATTCTATTTATAGAATAGCTTTATAAAAGTATTCTGTTTTATATAAAAAGCTTTTCTCTTATAATTTCAACCAACGGTCTGAAAAATTAGTACATCTTTTCATGGAATAATATTGTACCCAAAAATAATTTGGACCGAAAAAAAATATATTTTTTAGGTGAATAGTACCCCCTGAATAGTACTTCAGGAATAGTACCCTGTGAATAGTATCCCGACACAAAAAGTGTCCCAAATACTCGAGTGAAGAATACTAGAGTGAATAGTAATCGGGTGAATAGTAACCCGTGAATAGTAACTCGTGAATAGTATTCCGACACGAAAAATACCCCAAATACCCGAGTGAACAATATTTGGGTGAATAGTAATTTAGTAAATAGTAACTCATGAATAGTAACTCGTGAATAGTACTCCGACACAAAAACTGCCCCAAATACCCGAGTTAATAATATTCGGGGTGAATAGTCATTTAGGTGAACAGTAACTCGTAAATAGTAACTCGTGAATAGTACTCTGACACAAAAAGTGCCCCAAATACATGAGTGAACAATACTAGAGTAAATAGTAACCGGGTATTTTATGACAACTTGTCTACTTTGAAAAATTTTCACATATCACCCCTAACTTTAACCTTTTATCAATTTAACTATTTACCAAAATAGAAAAATTGTATACTTTTATTTCATAAAATTCGGGGTCTCACAGGCACCGCCTCCCAAGGCTCAGCTGGCGCTGCAGCGCCGAGCCTAAACCCTAGAAAAATTCTCTAAATGTTAAATCCAATTAGAGATGCTTACTTCCCGATCTCATAACTCCTTCGTTATAACTCGGAACGAGGTCGTTCCAAAGTCATTCTCTTCTTTATCTTACGTACTTCCATACCCCTCAGACAGAACTTCATTCTGAATCTGTTAATGTGCCACTCTATTGGCTTGATCTTCACCCTTCGTTCATTTTTACGCTTTTAACATTCTTTGTTCGACCGTCTGTAATTCAATCATCCGAACTTGGAACTCACTCGTTCTTGAGTCCATGGCTCACATTTTCTATGTTTTCTTACTTTCTTATAAAACCCTACACATTCGGGTTCATTTACTAACTTTTTAATTCTCGTTCGTCTTTTACGAAATTTTTGCCATAACTTCATTATAGCTAAGTTTTAATCAGTTCTTCATGAACGTTTCTACCATTCCTAACCAAGCAATACACAGCTAGCTTATACGCGATGGTTTTAAACTTGTCCATCAACAACAATTACACTACGATGGTTTTAAATTTGTCCATCAACAACGTTCTTCGTGTTCTTCGCGTGTTATTCATTCGTTCTTCATTTTAATCGATATTTTGGATTACGATTCCACTTTTTATTAGAATTTGATGTTATAGAACATTATTCCTTACTTATTTAACCTACTTATTCATATAATTCACTCGGATCGTTCAAATTCGCTACGAATCTTATACTTCCTTAAGAAATTTATAAACTAAATTTATAAGTTTTTAATTCTTCTTTTCTCATGATTTCAACCATATGAAATCATTTCTAACATCATCTTCTCTCTATTCTCATTAAGCTATGTTTTAAACATATTAAACTTACAGAAAATATTAGAAGAAACTAGGTTTTAGATTACCTCTTTTTCTTATTTTTCTCCCGCTAGACAAAGCCGACGATTTGTAAGTTTTTCTATTTCACAAACACTTTCAATCCAATCATTCATGCTCATACTCTTCCTTCTCCTCCCCATCCAAATTCTCTCTCTCTCTCTCTCTCAAGTGTGGAATTTTCAAAATCCTCAAAATAAAAATATGAGCTTCCTATTTATAGAAAATCAAAGCTAAGGGCATTTTAGTCATTTCGCCCCCACCTCCTTACTATTCCCATCTCCTCCAAGACTTAGCCACCAAGTTTACTTGGTGGCCAAGTGGCCTCCCCTCTTGCCCATAGGTCACCCCATGGGTTGCCCCATTGGTTTTACCCATTCGTTTACCCATTGGTTCGATCCACGATTTCTTTTCTTGGTTTGGGCCTTAACCCTAATTCTTATTGGGCCTATCTTGGGCTTGATTTCACAAAGCGTTGGGCTTGACATAATCCAAGTCCAATTAGATTCTACAAAGTCCATGAACTCAAAGTTCATTAAGACTTATCGTATTCTACGCATCTCATTCTCGTAATTTCTTCGTATATAGTTCGTACGATATTCATATTATACGTAGTACTAATATTCGTACTATATTCATATAATAACTAGTATCATACTTGTATCTCTTACGCATAATAACCCTAATTATTATACGTGATCATTAAATTCTCGGAACTCACTTTTCCTAACCCTTAGGTGTTGAGTCCGTAGGTGAAAACTTCATATTTTTTTGCCATAACTGAAATATTATTGAATATTCCATCACGTCTTAAAATTAAACGTAATCTATAACTTTTCGGAATTTCAAAATAAATCTCCGAGCATAAACGGATGAATAGTGCCTATTTCGTCTTTTTCCCCGAAAATATTTTATTCTCGGAAAACTTCTATTTTCGTCTTGAAAATTATTATTCGCTCAATCTAGCTCGTAGCCAGAATACTCCCGATTAATAATCATCCTAGGTTATAGAATGATTAATAAACACATAGCATAGAATAGTTGTGAGACCCCAGATTTTATGAATAAATATTTAATTTTCTCGAATTATATTTTTGAAAATTATGGTGTGGATTTGATATAATGTTATAGTTGTGGGTAATATTTATAAATATTGCAAAGTACGCAAGTTGTTATAAAATATTCGTTTGGTCGGGGAATATTCTTTTTGTCGGGGAATATTCGTACGACTGCACAATCATTGGTGGACCCCACAACGGAATTATTGTCGGATTGAGAAAACGACAAAAATACTTTATGAAAATAACGGCGGAGGTGTTGCCGTTAAAACTGTTGAACTACTCGGTAGTAAAAGTACAGTAATACGCGTGGTTGCATAGTAGCACACTGTATTGATTATTGATGCTTATGTGAGAAGTCACTCAGCTATACTCAATTATTGCTACAGTAATTGCTGCATCATATCTCTTATATTATTGATTCAATTATTGTCACAGTATCATCTGTATAATATGTTATATTATTTAAACAATAATTGAGACGACAAGTTATAATGATTAATAATTGTTGAAAGATTAAATATGTGTTGATTAAAAAATAAAATGATTTTTGGTAATTTTTATTCAATCCTTGATGTATATAAAGAGTCTATTATGAGACGTTGGTGATAAGTTTAATTATTTGTGGGGGGCCATATGTCGTCATCTAAGAGTCTCTTTCGTAAATAGTAATTACTTTTGTAAATAGTAATTACTTTCGTAAATAGTAATTACCTTTATAAATAGTAATTACCTTCGTCAATAGTAATTACATTCGTAAATAGTAATTACCTTCGTCAATAGTAATTACCTTTGTCAATAGTAATTACCTTCGTCAATAGTATTTACCTTCGTCAATAGTAATTACCTTCTTCAATAGTAATTACCTTCATCAATAGTAGTTGTCCCTTCAATATTACCAAGAGTTAACTGCCTCTTCGGTGTTCCAAGGGTTAATTACCCCTTCACAAATAGTAGTTGTCTCTTCAGTATTACCAAGAGTCATTTTGACCCTTCGTTAAGACCAAGATCCACCCTCAATTTTTCTATAAATAGAAAGCTCATTCCTTCATTATTTCTTACGAATTCACTGAAACTCTAGAGAGAAAGAAGACTCTGCTAGTTCACTTTTCCAATATTCAGTTCTTCTAAGGTAGGGAATATTATTTGTTATACTCGTAAGGGATATTATTCTTTTGTATTCAAGAAGAGAACTTCTGTTATTCCATTTCTTATTATTCTGTTGGAATAACCTGTATACGCGGAATACCCTATTTTTGGTGACATTCTTCTATTATTCTGTTAAAACATCCTGTCTGTGTGTTTTACATCGGAACTGGTTCTATTTTTATTATTCCGTCTTTACATTTCTGTCGGAATATCCTGTCTGTGCTATACGCCGGACCTGGTTCCATCATTTACTATTCCGCAATTATTATTCTGTTGGAACATCCTGTCGGTGTGAATTTCACCTGACCTGGTTCCGTTATTATTATTCTGCGGGAATAACCTGTTTGTGCGGTCTCTATCGCATGCATGGTGATATCTTTTGTTATTGTATATGGTATTACCCAGTTGGATAAAACTTTGACTTCTATACTCCATGAAATTAATGGAATATTCTTGATATTTGGGCTTCATCCAGTATTTTTTCATGGAAATATTCTTCTGGGCATTCTTGAATTTTACACCACAAAACAGTATCGTGTTGACAATTTGGACGTTAATAATTTCTGGATAAAATAATTCTTGAACTTGTTTTATTGAATTCTTATATCATTGTCATCGTCCTCTTATTTATATTTTTGAAAGTCATCTGTGGCCTGTAGAGCATGGATGGACTTGGTATGATTATGACCAGGGATTATTCGGTGTAATCGTGACCGTAATGTTACAAATGATGTCGTAAAAGTCTCATTTGCCGTAGTGTATAGATGGACAGTTGTTGGCATGATCATGACCATTAATGAATACACAAATATTCTTGGACGTAGTGCATGAATAATTGTGGTCGTGATACTAAAGAATATCCTTGGCCGTAGTGCAGGGGTGATTCGATGATGTGGAATATTTATTAAGCTGAGTCTCAGCTATAACAGTGATGAAAAACCTTTTAAATCATAAAAGATAGTAGATTTTATTTTCTACTTGACTCTTTTAATGGATTGCTGATTCTGCTGCAGTTAAACTTGATGTTTATTATATTTTATCAGTTTAACACTGTTGAAGGCTAATGATAATTTATTCTGCATTATCTTAGTCATAATATTTCTTACTGGGCTAGTTGAGCTAACCCTTTCATTCACTGTTCTCTTCAGGAAATGAGAATATAGCTGGGACGAGTCGGGAAACGAAGTAATGGTCCAGAGGATAGCATTAGTAGTCCTCACTATTCTGTGAAATAGTGTGATAATAATTGTAATGAGGACTCCTTTTGAGTTTGTATAATCTCTAGTAGACAATATTTGTATTCAAACTCACAGTTTATGTTTTGTCGTATTGTACACGACAGTTGTATTAGTAAGTTGTATTTGAATTATGTACCATGTATCTAGCGACCCAAGATGGGTGATGTATACCTAATTTTGGGGGCGTCACAGTTGGTATCAGAGCTTAGGGATATGATCCCTGGTTAAGATGTGAGAATAGAGCTAGGAGGGGAGAGACGGGGAATTCTTTCGCTAGTATGACCTACGTAAGTTTATTTGATATTTAATTGGTCGATCAGAGTATATGGATAATATATTACATGTTAATTAACCTTTTGTTTTGTGGTAGTATCTGAAAATGACATCTGAGAATGTTGAGAATAGCAATGGAGCACAGGCGATCGTTGATTCACCACATATTAATAATCAGGATAATGTGCATCAGGAAGGCGACAATCCTCATGAAAACAACAACACTGACCAAATGTTGAATGATCAAATGTTCAGAGGTTTTATGCAATTCATGCAACAGCAGGCGAGAGCGACTCCTGTTCAAAACGTAGATGGAAACAAGGGAAACTCTCGGGCGGTCACCGCTAAACAGTTCAAGGAACTGGGACCACCGGAGTTTAAGGGAGAGCCAAAACCACTTATGGCGGAAACATGGATAAAGCAAATCACCAAGATACTTGATGTCTTGGAATGCTCCGAGGATGCCGCCTTTATGTTGCGCGGAGAGGTAGATTACTGGTGGGAATCAGTAAAACGTACTCAACCTTCTGTACTGAAGATATCTTGGGAGAAGTTCCAGGAGCTTTTCAACGACAAATACTTTCCCAAAAGTATTCGCCACATGAAGGAGATGGAATTTATCAAGTTAGAACAAAACAATATGACCGTGTCGCAATACGAGGCAAAATTTGCGGAGTTATCCCGGTTTGCGTCCCACTTGGTGGATAATGAAGAGAGAATGGCGCGAATGTTTTTAAGAGGTTTAAAGCCAGAG
This sequence comes from Panax japonicus, assembly GCA_020205505.1. Classification (NCBI taxonomy): domain Eukaryota; kingdom Viridiplantae; phylum Streptophyta; class Magnoliopsida; order Apiales; family Araliaceae; genus Panax; species Panax japonicus. The sequence continues at coordinate 59,757,686 of CM035113.1, forward strand.
ATACGTCAACATCTTATTTCTCATAAATTGTGTTTATATTCAGATGTTGTAAATAAGGGTCAGTTAGTGGAGCGCGATAACGAGTCAACGCAACTAAAAGAGTGCAGCCGACAAAATGATAATACCAGCGAGAGTAGTCATCGAAGTAGCGATAACAAGAGTGAAGGGAATCAACAGGCCAAAAATGGTAACCACTTCGGTGGTAATCAGGGCCAAAACAATAAGAATGGACATTTCAAGAAGAGAAGATTCAACAATGATGGAAAGATGTCAGCACCAGCACCTGTCGTTAAGGAAGGAGAACGACCACATATCATATGTTTCAAATGCGGAGGGGAGGGACACATCAGTCCAAATTGTGCGATGTCATCCAAAGTATGCTATAATTGTGGAAGAGAAGGTCACCTAGCCCGATTTTGTCGTTCACCGAAGACAAGTTCAGCTAGGATGGAGGCACCAAAGGATGTCCCAGGTAAGCCAAAGCCGGTAGTTTAAGAGAGAGCGTTTTTTTTCGTGACGAGGAACCTGAATAAAATTATCACGGGTATGTTAGTCATAAACTCTTGCGAAGTCTATACCATGTTAGATACCGGTTCTACTCACTCTTTTATTTCACCTAGCTGTGTTCAATGTTTGTAGTTAACTCCGAGAAACTTTCGTTACCTCCACTATTTATAAATCTTGTTTGATTCAAATCGACACTTTCACGTTACCTATCAATCTTATCTCTTTGAAAATACTTGCCTTTGATGCGATTTTAGAAATCGATTGGTTAACTACTCATCATGCTTTTTGTAGAGTTGTTAGCTTTCATATTCCTAACAAACCTGTTATGCGAATTCAAGCAACCAAACCACTAAAGTCAATCATTGTCATTTCAAGCCATAAATAAAGAGCCCCAGTCCTTTCATTGTTGACTTCCTTATGTGGAATGCACCGAAGATAGACTTTCCATAGGAGACGTCGTGAATGACGATGACAAGTTGATAGGTATCAATGTGAAGTGTTATCCAAGTCTTGGATGAGGGTCACAATTTTGAATGATATTTCTAGTGTTAATAAATTTTCTGACGTATTCTTGAAGACTTCTTAGCCTACCCTGGAGCGTGAAATCGAATTTTGTATTGACCCCAGTACAAAACCCATTTCTTAAACCCTCAAATATTTTCTTCACCTAAAACGAACGTAATATGTGCCAAAGACATTGGCTCGAGCTGTTGAAGATTACAATCATATCATTGAATACCATCGTGGGAAAGAGAACATGGTAGCTGACGTGTGAGTAGAAGATCGTATGCGTTTACAAGTGTGAATATACGAACTCACGTGAAGATAACGAATATACAAGTAGAATCGACTTTAATCGATAAAGTTAAAGCCGCTCAAGCTACACACTCGGAGCTGAAGAATGTGAATAATTAAGAAGGTTCAACAGGGCGTTATTCTAGAAGCAAGAATTGACGAATAAAGGAAGTCTAAACGCTTAATTTTATTGGCCCATTTAAAATCCTTGATCAAGTAGGAATTGTGGCTTATAGACTCATTTTACCGCCAAGTATGTTGCGTGTTCAGAACATTTTTTTTTCGTATCGATGTTACATAAATATGTGGACAACCCGAACCACATTATTAATTTAAAATCGGACGAGATAGTAGAAGATTTAACGTATGAGGAGATATGTGTTAACATCTTGGATAAGAAGGATCATATTAGACGCTCAAAGGTTATACCTCAAGAGTTAGAATTTGAAGTGAAGTCAAGGTATCCTCACATGTTCGGCATACCAGGTACATACTTAAATTTTGAGGGCGAAATTTCTTAAGGAGGGGAGATTTTTAGACCCCAGATTTTATGAATAATTATTTAATTTTCTCGAATTATATTTTTGAAAATTATGGTGTGAATTTGATATAATGTTATAGTTGTGGGTAATATTTATAAATGTTGCAAAGTACGCAAGTTGTTATAAAATATTCGTTTGGTCGGGGAATATTCTTTTTGTCGGGGAATATTCATACGACGGCACAATCATTGGTGGACCCCACAACGGAATTATTGTCGGATTGAGAAAACGACAAAAATACTTTATAAAAATAACGGCGGAGGTGTTACCGTTAAAACTGTTGAACTACTTGGTAGTAAAAGTACAGTAATACGCGTGGTTGCATAGTAGCACACGGTATTGATTATTGATACTTACGTGAGAAGTCACTCAGCTATACTCAATTATTGCTACAATAATTGCTGCATCATATCTCTTATATTATTGATTCAATTATTGTCACAGTATAATCTGTATAATATGTTATATTATTTAAACAATAATTGAGACGAAAAGTTATAATGATTAATAATTGTTGAAAGATTAAATATGTGTTGATTAAAAAATAAAATGATTTCTGGTAATTTTTATTCAATCCTTGATGTATATAAAGAGTCTATTATGAGACGTTGGTGATAAGTTTAATTATTTGTGGGGGGCCATATGTCGTCATCTAAGAGTCTCTTTCGTAAATAGTAATTACTTTTGTAAATAGTAATTACTTTTGTAAATAGCAATTACCTTCGTCAATAGTAATTACCTTCGTAAATAGTAATTACGTTCGTCAATAGTAATTACCTTCGTCAATAGTAATTACCTTCGTCAATGGTATTTACCTTCGTCAATAGTAATTACCTTCTTCAATAGTAATTACCTTCGTCAATAGTAGTTGTCCCTTCAATATTACCAAGAGTTAACTGCCTCTTCGGTGTTCCAAGGGTTAATTACCCCTTCACAAATAGTAGTTGTCTCTTCAGTATTACCAAGAGTCATTTTGACCCTTCGTTAAGACCAAGATCCACCCTCAGTTTTTCTATAAATAGAAAGCTCATTCCTTCATTATTTCTTACGAATTCACTGAAACTCTAGAGAGAAAGAAGAAAAGTATTCCGCTACTTCACTTTTCCAATATTCAGTTCTTCTAAGGTAGGGAATATTATTTGTTGCACTCGTAAGGGATATTATTCTTTTGTATTTAAGAAGAGAACTTCTGTTATTCAATTTCTTATTATTCTATTGGAATAACCTGTATACGCGGAATACCCTATACTTGGTGACATTCTTCTATTATTCTGTTAGAACATCCTGTCTGTGTGTTTTACACCGAACCTGGTTCCATTTTTATTATTCCGTCTTTATATTTCTGTCGGAATATCTTGTCTGTGCTATACGCCGGACCTGGTTCCATCATTTACTATTCCGCATTTATTATTCTGTTGGAACATCCTGTCGGTGTGAATTTCACCTGACCTGGTTCCGTTATTATTATTCGGCGGGAATAACCTGTTTGTGCGGTCTCTATCGCATGCATGGTGATATCTTTTGTTATTGTATTCGGTATTACCCAGTTGGATAAAACTTTGACTTCTATACTCCATGAAATTAGTGGAATATTCTTGATATTTGCGCTTCATCCAGTATCTTTTCATGGAAATATTCTTCTGGGCATTCTTGAATCTTACACCACAAAACAGTATCGTGTTGACAATTTGGACGTTAATAATTTCTGGATAAAATAATTCTTGAACTTGTTTTTATTGAATTCTTATGTCATTGTCATCATCCTCTTATTTATATTTTTGAAAGTCATCTGTGGCCTGTAGAGCATGGATGGACTTTGTATGATTATGACCAGGGATTATTTGGTGTAATCATGACCGTAATGTTACAAATGATGTGGTAAAAATCTCATTTCCCGTAGTGTATTGATGGACAGTTGTTGGCATGATCATGACCATTAATGAATACACAAATATTCTTGGCCGTAGTGCATGAATAATTGTGGTCGTGATACTAAAGAATATCCTTGGCCGTAGTGCAGGGGTGATTCAATGATGTGGAATATTTATTAAGCTGAGTCTCAGCTATAACAGTGATAAAAACCCTTTTAAATCATAAAAGATAGTAGATTTTATTTTCTACTTGACTCTTTTAATGAATTGCTGATTCTGCTGCAGTTAAACTTGATGTTTATTATATTTTATCAGTTTAACACTGTTGAAGGCTAATGATAATTTATTCTGCATTATCTTAGTCATAATATTTCTTACTGGGCTAGTTGAGCTCACCCTTTCTTTCATTGTTCTCTTCAGGAAATGAGAATATAGCTGGGACGAGTCGGGGAACGAAGTAATGGTCCAGAGGATAGCATTAGTAGTCCTCACTATTCTGTGAAATAGTGTGATAATAATTGTAATAAGGACTCCTTTTGAGTTTGTATAATCTCTAGTAGACAATATTTGTATTCAAACTCACAGTTTATGTTTTGTCGTATTGTACACGACAGTTGTATTAGTAAGTTGTATTTGAATTCTGTACCATGTATCTGGCGACCCAAGATGGGTGATGTATACCTAATTTTGGGGGCGTCACAATAGTATTAATAAAAATTAGTTTTATTAATAACTAATTCTTTAAACCTAAATTCTAGACAATCCGAATTTTCGGATTGTCACATTCTTCCCTCCTTATAAAAATTCCGTCCTCAGAATTTCTTAAAACCACACCCTTACCCGGGTCATCGCATTCACCCCTTCTTCATAGAATTTCGTCCTCGAAATTTTAGCCTACTTTTCTTTTCAACTTCACTTCAACGGAGTTCTTATCTTTCTCTCATTCCTAGCCCCCATAACCTATCAAGAATCATGAAGCAGAAGGAATAACGAGGAATATAAAATTTTCTCTTAAAACATTTCATACTTTTGTTGAGGTCAAATCGACCATGAACTCTTACTGGGTTAACCAGCATTTCGCCGTAAGCCCTTCTTTAATGGTCAGTTTACAATCACAAAGAAAGTAACTACCTCTTCCATGTTTTCCTCAGACTAAATCATTATATTTCGCACCAAAACAATTTGGTTTGGCACAAGTTCTCAAAGAAAGCTCGATGACATACCATTTGTCTAGCCGAATCAAGTAGCTTAGACCATACCAATAAAATGGATTTCAACGTGAAACCTTCGTTTAGTCAACTCAATTGACATCGGCTACTTCTTTAAATTATTTTCACAATACATCAAAATGTTTTATGACGTCATGATACCGTACTTTTCACAGTACGTTGAGGACTTTGTCAGTTTGTGACTTCGTCATTATACATCATACCATAGCGAGTTGTTGATCCTAAGATCACCTCCAACACCAGGTTCAATTTCATTAAAAACTCCATCGTTTTACAACCCTTGCATCGAATGCACAGATGATATAAAATTCATTTTGAATATTTTAAATCAATTTATGTCTAGCTGAAGCAATTAGCATAGACATACCAAGAATAGCTCTTTTAAAAATTCTATTGATTCCAAAAGTTGAACCAATTCTTTCCTTTTCAAAGTACATATCAGCACGAGTTCAATAAAGTTTGAAATCTAACATATCTAGATGACTTGGAATATCATATTCTCTACCTTCCTTCATTGTCTTACTATGACAATACTTAATCTTCTCTAGTACCTTCACTGCTAAGCCTACTGAAAACAACGTATTTTCAATCTCACCATTCCTATACGTTAGTACAGTCCATCAACTTACCATACATTATAAGTTCAAGAACTTTCCACAATTATATGAGTTTAAGAACTATCCAGACAGACCATAGGCGTCCATTCGCTGAGACGTTCGAAAACATACCATATTATGATGAGTCACGAACTTACCATATGTATGAGTTTCAAGAACTCGCACCTACCTTATCATTCTCTACCTATCAAGTATATACATGAGAAAAGATTCACCTTCTCATCATATACATCTTGATAGCTCGACCAATCCCAATGATTATCACTACCAGAAGCTAAGTGATTGTAGAACCAAACACGATTCCCTGCCCATACAGAAAATTGTTCAACTCAGCTTCTGACCGATATAAGAAGCTAAGCGATTGTTACACCAAGAACAATTCTCCGCCCATACAAAGAATTGTTCAACTTAACCAATATATCGCATAGAAGCTAAGTGGTTCTAAAACCACGTACAATTTCGTACTCATTCCTAAGGTTTATAACCTATCAGCTCTGATACCAACTTGTAACGCCCCGAAATCCGGTCTATCTTCACACTCGGATTCCGTACATCGCGAGTACATCCTTCATCAAACATACATCATTATATACCGAAATATAACAATATACACTCTTAAATCCCAGGTTCTCGAAACCTTATAACCATTTTCATTACAAATATTAATAAATATATTATTCATTTCATCTTACAAGAGTGACTTTTATCCGCCACAAAGGATACATAACAATTCATTAAACTAGTCTATAATTCAATTTCATCTTTTTACATTACAAGTCTTCACTTGATCTTCTCGCTCATTCACCTTCTAAAAGGAACTTCATCTGGATACCGTCAGCTTGATCTTTACGGGATACTTAAGTTCTTCTAACCTTGTTCGCTGAAAATTGTTTTCATTTAAAGCAAGTGTGAGCATTCAATTGCCCAACAAGTTAAAACAATTGAACAAACAACTTCAGAATTAAAACATTTCTTTTGAACTTCTATAACCGAACAAAGGTTATGAAGCAGCTTGAATAATAGGAATAGTCTCAATTCCTATCATCTTAAAACATCAACCACTTTTACTTTGAAATACTTTCATTCTTCTACCTTTTTCATACACATTCTATCTGGCTAGAATCATTAGCAAAGACTTAACAATAACGGTTCATGTATAAACAGAACATACTTGTATTGAACATCTCAATCAAAGAACAATGCATATCATAGAAACACTGAAGTGTTCAAATTGTGGCTCAAGGTCTCATACGTTCTACCACATTGTACAAATATCGCACATTCGCACATAGATAGAACTTCTCAAGTACAACATCTGAGAAGTTTAAGAAACTAGCATTCATTAGAATATGAATGAATTTAGGAAACTTGCCTTACGCCCAGCTACAGCTTACGCTGAACTGCTCATTTCAATTCCTATATAACACATAAGGAGAAAACATAAACACCAATTAGTCATATATTGAACTTACGCATGGGTTTACTTAACTTTACTTCTTAGGATTCGCGTTCTTGCAATATTAGTTTATGCGACTAGCTTCCTTTACCAGTTTATGGCTTTATGACATACAGAGATGTCTTACTCATACGTTCATCATCTTTGATGATTAAATTCTTATCTGACTCACATTAAGCTTTCATTAATCTTATTACCATTCATTATGGCTTTCTTGATAATTCATATTTTATTTAATACTTCTGTTATCCATTACAGGAACCCCATGTTTAATACTCGTTCTTAGTGTCGAAGCTATACCAATCATGGTATGTTAAGACCGATCGTTCCTCGCAATAATGTTTTATTCATGATAAGTAGGTTTTATACCTACTTGTCCAGTATCTATTACTTGAATTATTTGCTTAATCTCATGTTTTGTAGTTACTTTTCATACATTTTATGTTATTTTGTAGGCGATGACATAGAATTCGCATGAAGAAGCAAGAAAAAGCAATTCTAATATCTTTTGGACTAAAATACGCAAGTAAATGCACGAAAGGAATATTGAAGGACTTTTAACATCAAGTTGGATGCATTTTCTTGGCTTGGAACTTGGATTATATTGTATCTCTACTTCTTAGCTTTGCGTAACATCTTAAACCATCCCAATCGAAGTTCGGATGTGAGAGTTATGGCCTTTTTATCAACAAAGATCAAAGCTATGAGTTGTCATGTTTGCCATTTACATAGCATCTACTTCAAGCCTGATTTCCCCATTCATCCAATTCTAATTTGTCAATCCTCAAAGAATGAAAGTTATAGCTCTCGTCGATATCTTCGATTTGAAATGTGGCAGGCCCCATAACACCAAGTAGATCAAAAGTTATGCCTGTTTTACCAAAGGACGTTGCAACAGAAAATAGAGTAGCGCAGACCACGCTAGAGGCGCGCTAGGCCACCAGAAAAGCTGCCACTAGAGCACGGACCGCACCCAGAATGGGTTGGGGATGGTGCGGGGCGCGCTAGTCGGCGAAAAAAGAGTTGTTTTGGGTTATTTGGTGTCCAATTTTAGCTAGAATATGATTTTTAGTTGCCTAACTTGCTAGGGTGTTCATTAAATCTAAATACTTGAGTTTAACATGGATTAGGAAGCTAGTTCTAAGACTCCATTAAATCCTTCTTGGGATAGATTTCTATAAACTTTTTCTTTACTTTCTTTCTGAGATTAGGAACCCTAGATTAGATTAGAAGGGGAGATTGAAGCAACTTGGAGACCATTGAAGATTCAAAGTAGGAGCAAGGAGGGAGCTTCAAATCTACAAACAATAGATTCTGCCTTCTTATCTTCTTCTATCTTTATCTTTTAATGATTATTCAACTGTGGATTCTTAGTTTTAATTCAATAATAATGAACTAATTCTTTGTTTGATATTACAATGGATCTTATTGTGTAGTTTATTTAATATGCTTCACTATCAATTATTATGTTCTATTGAGAGGATTGTCTATTGTGATTTGGACTTAATTGCTTAATTGCCTAGCTAACAATTACCGTGATAATCTATATGAACTCGAGAGATGAAGTATTGATTTAGATCTTATCATGATAGCATGTGTTTGTGATTTCGGCATAGATGGAATACATGATTCATGTTTAGGATAGAGATATGCCTTTACACCATACGTAATCTTATAGAGAATTTGTGCTTTAAATCCTTTTAAATTGTAATTCACATAGAGATATAGTGGATTAGTTAATTTGGGTGTCTTGCTTAATTCTATCATCTGTGGATTTAAGTGAGTATGAGTATTATGCATCGAGGGATGGTTTTATCTACTTTTGTGTTCTTGATTAACAATTCATGATAGAGAATAATTGATGAGAAATGTGTTAACTTAAATGAAACAATAAGTGAAATTGTGATCTTAAATCTCCGTAATCTTAATTTAACTAGTTGTAATTAGAATTAGTTTATTTATAAATTGAAATTTATTCGTTTAAATAAGACTGAGTTGGTTACGGGTTTAGTACTTGGTGATTTTTATAAAAAAATTACTTGTGGGAACGATACTCTACTTTCACTTTATTATTTGTTGACCACGTATACTTGCGTGTTGTGCGTAATTAGATTTTACCCAACAAGTTTTTGGCGCCGTTGCCGGGGAATTAGTTTAATATATATTTTGCCAATATTAGCTTCAATCAAATTAGTCTTAATTTAAACATTTTTTTTCTTTTTATTTAACTCTCCCTATTTTTCTTTCTTTTTAGGTAGCATGGATGGATGCAATTATCAATGGCCATACACAAATATGACTCCACCAAGGGACACAACAATTGATGGACTCAATGCATTTTCTGCATTATCAGCATAGCTTGAGACACTTTGAGGAGGTTTTACATTGTCGCAACCCAACGTACTCAAAGGATAGCAGTTACGTGCAATTATTGTGCTAGTAATCACCTGAGTAATCAATGCACCATCAATCTTGGACCGGTACAATATGGTGGTAACTACCTCAATCAGTATTCATATGATAATTATCATCAAGTTTGGGGGTATCACCCGATTTCGTCATGGAGCTACAATTATTGTGATAACCCAGGATTTCGAATAATCCAAAATTTGCGAATAATTTTTTTTATTTATTTATATTATTATTAATTATCAATTTTGTGACAAGTTTCTGTGATACGTGAATCGAGAAGGTCAATTTATGTATTGACTAATAAAATTAGAGTAGAGTTGTGCCTAACAGAGAATAAAAACCCTAACCCTAATTATTGGAACGGGATTCGATAGAAAATATAATTAAAATAATTATATTAATATGTATGTGTTTGAACGGTATAGAATTTTTGATCAATGATTGATCGGATAAAGTTTAATATTAATAAAACCCTAATAAGAGATTAGAAACCCTAATCTCAGGATTAGAAACTCTAACGTACCGTTAGAAACCCTAATCAAAAGTTGAGAAACCCTAATTTCAAAACCGGGAATTATAAAACCTAAATTAGGAAACCCTAATCCTAATTGACAAGCATATGGGTTCATTAAACTTAAATATGATTAGAAAGCTTTAATTATATTTTTGTATATTAATTTTTTCTATTTAGAAAACCTAATTGCATTTTAGGAATTTTATTTTCTAATTTGTGAACCCTAAATTTGAAATTTGTGAGAATTATAATTTTAAAACCTAAAAGGTTCAAACCCTAAACCCTAAGGGTTTGTGTATTGGACAAGAATGCCATTAATTATATTTTAGAAATGACCAAAATTGCCCTTTATGGGATTTTTATTAAATTACTTGAATATCTTGCCAAATCAAGAGTTGGTGAACAACTCATTTGACTTGTGTGACACAAAATATCAGCTCCCAGCCGAAATACATCAGATCAAGCAACATCAGCACTAAATAAGAGATTCAAGAGAGAGAAAGTCCATTTTATTAGTCATTTTGCTAACTTGCTCACACCTACTCTCTCTTTCACCATGACCTCCGAAAATCCATTGTAAATCAGTCACAAATTACCCTCTTAAACACATAGATCAGATCTAGAGATCTAGAATCAAGAATTGGAAAGCTAGAAGGTATAATCAAATTTTAATTTTTGATCTTTGTTGCTTGGAAAATTTTTGTGTTTATGTGTTTAGATTTTTGCTAGATGATGTTTTATGATGATCTATGTTGATATAACATAGATCCATAGCATCGAATGGCTTTAAAAGTGATTATTTTCCAAACTGTCAAGAACAAGATCTGTGGTCTGACAAGTTAATGTCAGGAGCCACAGATTCTTGTTCAGTTATGGTTTTTAGTGTTTTAAAGTTGGTATGTATATCTTGTCATGTTGTTTTTAATCTGCAAGTGATAGAATAGAAATTTGATGTCCAGATTTGAAGTTATTCATGGTCAAAACCCGTTAACCGGGCATGACCATGAACTTTCTGGGTAACCCAGAAAGAGTTAAACAGCGTCTGACAAGAATTCTTAGCCGCTTGATCTGTCCAATTTTGTGATGTTTGTTGATGTTGTTGTTATGAATATGTAGCCTGAATAGTGTTCTACAGATCTGGGTATTTAGATCGCCTAAAACATCCAAGGATTTAATATATCAATTGGTCAAAGTAGGTCACTTGGCCACGGATGGGAATTTCTGGAATTTCCAGAAAAGTGAAGAACATGTTTTCTGGCAGAGTTTGACCGGATCGTATCTTGTAGATCTGTTGTTGTTAAACTGGTGTGTTGCTTTGTGAGTGTTCTATGACATACGGTCTATAATGGTGAACCATTAAAAAACATAAAACATAACCGGAACACGTTACAAATTGAGCTTCAAAGTAGTACCACGAAACTGTCTGGGTTTCTGGGTTGCCCAGACAACCCAGAACAGCTCTGACATTGTTTTGCGAGGCTCAGATCTTGAATCTGGGTTGTTGTTTGAGCCAATTGATGGTTGATAATTGGAGAATTACACGAGTACTACACGATCAAGGTTTAATTTGACCAGGAACATGCTTGGATTAAAATCTATGGCTGGTCAAACATGACTGGTTGAACACGAAGCTGTCAGTGTTCTTGAGCTCAAGAACACCAACAGCGACGCTTTCTGTCGCTAAAGACCTATAGCAACGGTTTTAATTATTTTATTTTCTGAATATTTCAAAAATTATTTAAAAATAGAAATAAATTCTAAAAATTACCAAAAATGGTTTTAAATTTTTTTTTTAAATTATGAAAAATAATTTTTGACCAATTGGAATATTTTTCTTTAATATTTATAATTATTTAAATATTAAAGGTATTTAATTTATTTAATTAGTATATTAAATAAATTAGAGAAAAATGATTTAATATTATTAAAAATCATTTTAAATAAGAAGAATGTATTTAAAAATATTTTGAGTTATAAAATGTAACTTTTAATATTTTTGGAGAATTTTTCATTAATAATTTAATATTAATGATATTAAATTTATTTGATTATTAAATTAAATAAATAAGATAAAAATGATTTAAATGATTTAAAAGTCATTTTTAATTTAGAATAAAATGTTAAAAAATATTTTAAATTATAAAATATAATTTTCAATATTTTTGGAGAATTTTCATTAATAAAGTAATATTAATGATATTTGATTTATTTAATTATTATATTAAATAAATAAATTAAAAATGATTTTATTGATTTAAAAATGAGAAAAATTGTTTAAAAATATTTTAAGTTATAAATTATGACTTTTAATATTTAGATAATAATTTCATTAATATTTATATATTAATGGTGATTATTTAAAAATGATTTTAAATATTTTAAAAATCATTTAAGTAGAATATTGATGATTTAAAAATATTTTAAGTTATTGATGATAACTTTAATATTTTGGAAAGTATGTTATTACTATTTTGATATTATTAAATATTAATAATGATATGATTATTTGATAATTAAATCATTTAAAAATAATTTAAGTGTTTGAAAAATTATTATAAATTATAATAAGTGTTTATAAATTATTAAAAGCTTCCGGAAAATATTATAAACGATGTTTGACTTATCTAAAATAATATTGAAGCTTAAAGACCAAGTTTAATTGACAATCAATGTGTTAATTGTCGGATAGGGTGACTAGAATACCGAGAACGGACCAAAGTCCAACCAGACTGATATAGTTAGACTTGTTATGTCTTTATATAGGTTATAAACACTGATGTGGCTATGTGGTAATGTCCCTAGGAGAAGTTTGATTGTAAAAAATACAGTGTTGTGTTATAAATGATTTTGCTGATTGTGAGACCGACATTGTTGAATATAGGTCTTACGAACGCAGTTAATTATATTGTGTAGCTGTAATCAACGTGGAAGGCAAGTTTCCTAACTCAACCTTGAGTTATATTTCATTCAATTATTGTAGTGGTTAATTATTGCTAATTACACCACATCCAGGGAAGTTATTGTTGATTATTCGCAGATAGTGCATGCTTAATAATTCAAATTAAATTACTGATTCAGAAATATATATTCATAGAATTACTGTTGTTGAATATTCAAATCTGTAGAAGTTAGAATTGACAGTACAGTTAATTCCTGTTCATTGTCAAATTATGTTGAGAAATGTCTTAGCTAATTATTCTGGCTAGACAAACATTTGTTAGAACTTGATAAATTCAAGAAAATAATTCAATTGTTATTGGTATAATCGATGCCAATTATTTCAGCAAGATCGATAAGTAAATAGAATTTGAAATCATAGTATTTCGTTGTAAAATCAAAATCTTGATTCTAAAACTGAGAAGAATAACCTTTTATATAAAGGGAACAATTTGGGTCGTGAATTCGACCTTTGCGCGCGTGTTGAGTATTATGCATAATATAGGGTACAAGGAGTTGGCCGGCTCTAAGTACTTGCAGAGGGGTATGATTTAATCTTTATGGTTATCTGATACTCCCGGTATATATCAAAGTAAATCTTTGATGGATACCAGAGAAAAATAAGTTCAAAGATCTTGTGTGACCGCTCAGTATAAATCTGGAAATTATTCCATTTTGTTATTATGTAGAATTGATTCTTGTAGAACTTTGAAAGCGTTGTACTATTTCATTATCAAATTATGGTGTTGCATAGAAAAGGAGAAGCCTTATTATTGATTAACGATTTGTTCAGCTAATTCAAAGTTCCCCGAACTTTGGTTTCATTCAATCAAAATAGATAGTCTATTATTGTTGATTCATATACATTTATTGTGTGTCTTAACTTGCGGGGCAAACTAGTTGCTCACCCTTGCTATAAATAAAACATTTCAGCTAGGAACGAAGAGGCCAGCGGGTCAAAGAAGAACAAAGGCAAAGGCAAGATGTTGGAGTAGTTATAAAGAACATTATTATTATTATGTTGTATTGTAAACCCTTTTTGTTTATCTAAGGGGTATTTTTGTAATTTAAGGTTAGAAACCTGGGACTTATGTATTAACAACTTATGTTAATGATTTATATATTCCTATTTATATATGAATGGGTAGTTAAGTGATATTATAGTGTGAATCGTGAACACCAAATTCGGGGCTCAGGTAACCCGGATTTGGGGTGTCACAATTATGAAGACCAATACTGCGCTCCAAATCAATCATACACACCGGAATTTTCATGTCCAGCTCCATTGCCACAAGAAGAAAAGCCAAATCCAATGGATGTATTATTGAAGGGCATAGCAGACCAAGAGGAGAGGATGATAAGTCAAGAAATATCGAGCTTCAATTTTCAGAACCATATGGAACAACTCAACATTACTTCAAACATTGGTCCTCAATATATGGCTTTCGAGACTTAATCAGAAAATTCAAGGCTGGGGGAATTATTATCCAAGTTCATAGCATCAAACGAGGAGAGGAGGATTAATCAAGAGCGGTCAATTCAGAATCAAGAGATATCAATTCAAAATCTGCAGAACCAGATGGATCAAATATTCAAAGCCTTGAACAACTGTCCTCAAAACAATTGGTGTTATGATGAGGATTCCGAGATTGATGAAGTGCCCGAGCCAAATCTACAATTGGATGAGACACGAGATGTTGAAAAAGAGGAGACAAGTGGGGATAATGAAAATAAGGTCGGTGAAGAACTAAGTATGAGTACTAACGAGGATGAGCCGATGTTATTAATGCCTCAAGTGCCTTCTCCACCAAAGTTCAACGATCCTGTTAGATTTGCAAAATCATGCCCACTGGGTAGTCATGTCGTCGGCAACGCTCCTTGTGACGTAAAAGTGAGTATGACTTCAAAGCCATAGTGTAATGAGCTGGAGAAGATAGAAGAAGAGAATGTTGTGTCTGACAAGCTTCAATCCCAATGTGATCACATACACAATGGAGAAAACACCTAGATGTTGGAAGTACTTGAATGTGATCTTATCAAAAGAAAGCATACTAGGTGACTTTAATGCAATGGCTATCACAATTGGGAACCTACCAAAAGCTACATTTTTTTATGGATGGAGGGTTCCTCAATAACCGAAGAGGAATTGGATAGTGTTGACCAGACAAAGTCGGGCTAGCGACGCTAAAACTGGCGCTACATCGGAGGCAACCCAAGCTCTAAGTTTTTCATCTTAATTAGTCGTATATTTTGGTTTCGAATCGAGTCAAGTACACATCTTAATCTGAGAATTACATGTTTTGTAGGAAGTTCAAGGACAAATAGCCACTGTCAGACCAGCGCTGACCGCGCTACCAAAAGGATAGACCTAGCGCGGTCCGCGCCAGTAATCCAGCCTTGTCTGCCAGCTCAGCGCTGACCGCGCCACACACACCGATCCTCCAGCGTGGAATGCCCTGCACCATCCCTCATCGTCTGGATACACAGCGCTACATCAAGCATACTTCCAGCGCAGACCGCACCACCAATACAGCAACTTCTAAATATCAAGCGCGGAGCGCGCTATGCCTCGTGCATATTCAGTGCTGACCGCGCTACTCGGGACTGGCAGATTCTGAAAAGTTGGAGCAACGTGTTATAAACTCAATCAAGACACCTCTCCTCATTACATGCAAACTCTACATATCTCCAAATTCTATTGCACTTCCTATTCCCCATAACTCCCAATTACACCATCTTTACCTCTCCTTCTCCTTTTCAACTTCCATTCCCATTAAACCCATCCATCCCCAACTTCCAATCCACGTTGGTTTTCATTTCCAATACATGTTGGTTTTTAATTTCTGCGTCGCTCAGAAATCCCAGGCATTAAAAATGGTTTAATTGCAATGTTAGTTGAGTCAAACTCAAGCGTGATTCCCGATCTATTCCAATGTGTCTGACCTATTCTTTAGACTTAGCAGACAAGGAGGAAAATGCTTTATTTTCAGAGAAGTCCTCTCTTTTAATTTTTCCTATCTTAGTCATTGAGGACAATGTCTAGTTTAAGTTTGGGGGCATTTTAGTGTCGTATTTCATATAGTTAGTTATTTACATTGTAGTTCGTATAGTTACATTTAGTTTTTGCATTCTGAAAAAAAATTGAAAAATTGAAAAATTAGTAGTTAGTTTACTATGTTTATATAGCATTTAGTACATCTTGCATGAGTCTAGTTGTTTGATATTTACAGTTTGTTTTGGCCAATGATGAGATTGGAATTGGGTAGACAAGTATAGTACTGACTATTAGAGCTTTGATGTGATTTCTTGTTATGAATTGAGTCCTTTTCTGTTTGAAACTAGTATAATAAGGATAGCACAGTAAAAATAACTTGTTGAATGATTGATTTTAAATTGATACATAATCGGACTATAAAGGATAATGCTAGTTGAATGAAAGAATGACAAGAATAATTAGGGATGGCTAAAGTTAGACAAGAACCTAAGTTTGGGGGAATATTTGGGGTATATATAAGTTAAAAAAAAAGATAGTGAGTTGAATAAACTGAGTCCTGTGGTGGGTCAAGAAGAAGCGTGAAATTCACTCCCCATAAACACAGGCGTGAGATGGAGCGTGAAACGCACTCACTATCCATCAACCAAAAGAAAAAAAATGAATAAAATGGGAAATAAGAGCAAAAAGACCTCGTAGATGAAAAATGAAGCATAAGTGTCCCACGTTGACCCCCGATATTGATGATTGTTTAATTTTAGTTGGATCTAGCTTATTTTTAGATTTCTTGAGTTTACACTGTATGATGCCTTCAAAGAGACTTGTTATGTGTTAAATTTATATCAGTTAACATTGTTGTGGAGCACACACACACACACTATATTAGTGATAACAGTCTAAGATTTGATGATTGATTGAGAAGTTATTGATTGGTTTTGATATGATGTATTATCATATGTACTTGATTTCTCTAAGGCCGGTTGAATAGACTTGTTTATATCATTACTGTTGGATTCGTAGACATGTAGATTAGTTACATTGCACATCGTTATTGTTTTGTGTTTTTGCTTGAGGATAAGCAAATGTTTAAGTTTGGGGGTATTTGATAAGTAGGTTTTATACCTAATTATCCGGAATCTATTACTTGAATTATTTGCTTAATCTCATATTTCGTAGTTACTTTTTATACATTTTATGTTATTTTGTAGGCGATGACACGACATTGGCATGAAGAAGTAAGGGAAAGCAATTCAGACATCTTTTCGACTAAAATACGTAAGCAATTGCAAGAAGAGAATATTGAAGGACTTTTAACATCACGTTGGATGTATGTTCTTGACTTGGAACTTTGATTTTATGGTATCTCTACTTCTTAGCTTTTCGGAACATCTTGAATCATCCCAATCGGAGTTCGGATGTGAGAGTTATGGCCTTTTTATCAACGAATATCAAAGCTAAGAGTTGTCATGTTTTCCATTTACATAGCATCTACTTCAATCCCGATTTC
Source organism: Panax japonicus (assembly GCA_020205505.1). Classification (NCBI taxonomy): domain Eukaryota; kingdom Viridiplantae; phylum Streptophyta; class Magnoliopsida; order Apiales; family Araliaceae; genus Panax; species Panax japonicus. The sequence goes on from CM035113.1 coordinate 59,775,065, forward strand.
CCCCTTGATCCAATTCGAATTTGTCAATCCTCAGAGAATGAAAGTTATAGCTCTCGTAGATATCTTCGATTTGATATGTGGCAGGCTCCATAACTCCAAGCAGATCAAACGGTATGCCTATTTTACCAAAGGATGTTGCAACAAAAAATAGAGTAGCGCGGACCGCGCTAGGCCACCAGAAACGCTGCCACTGGAGTCCGGACCGCACCCAGAATGGCTTGGGGATGGCGCGGGACGCGCTAGGTGGCATGAAAAGAGTTGTTTTAGGTTTTTTGGTGTCCAATTTGAGCTAGAATATGATTTTTAGTTGCCTAACTTGCTAGGGTGTCCATTATAACTCTAAATACTTGAGTTTAACTTGGTTTAGGAAGCTAGTTCTAAGACTCCATTAAATCCTTCTTGAGATAGATTTCTATAAACTTATTCTTTACTTTCTTTCTGAGATTAGGAACCCTTGATTAGATTAGAGGTGGAGATTGAAGCAACTTGTAGACCATTGAAGATTCAAAGTAGGAGCAAGGAAGGAGCTTCAAATCTACAGACAATAGATTCTACCTTCTTATCTTCTTTTATCTTTATCTTTTAATGATTATTCAATTGTGAATTCTTAGTTTTAATTCAATAATAATGAACTAATTCTTTATTTGATATTACAATGGATGTTATTGTGTAGTTTATTTTAATATGCTTTGCTATCAATTATTATGTTTTATTGAGAGAATTGTCTATTGTGATTTGAACTTAATTGCTTAATTGCCTAGCCAAGAATTACCGTGATAATTTATATGAACTCGAGAGATGAAGTATTGATTTAGATCTTATCATGATAGCATGTGTTTGTGATTTCTGCATAGATGGAATTCATGATTCGTGTTTAGGATAGAGATATGCCTTTACACCATATGTAATCTTATAGAGAATTTGTGCTTTAAATCCTTTTTAATTGTAATTCACATAGAGATATAATGGATTAGTTAATTAGGGTCTTGCTTAATTCTATCATATGTGGATTTAAGTGAGTATTGGTATTATGCATCGAGAGATGGTTTTATCTGCTTTAGTGTTCTTGATTAACAATTCATGATAGAGAATAATTGATGAGAAATGTGCTAACTTAAATGAAGCAATAAGTGAAGTTGTGATCTTAAATCTCTGTAATCTTAATTTAACTAGTTGTAATTAGAATTAGTTACTTGTAAATTGAAATTTATTCATTTAAATAAGATTGAGTTGGTTACGGGTTTGTACTTGGTGATTTTTATAAAACAATTCCTCGTGGAAATGATACTCTACTTTCACTTTATTACTTTTTGACCACGTATACTTGCGTGTTGTGCGTAATTAGATTTTACCCAACAGTTCACAGCGTCTATACAGCTTCACACTTATCTCTCATTATTATGAAATAACATCGAAATGTTATTCATTACCCTCGTCACTCAACGTCTAAGGAATCACAACCATAGAAATCCCTCATGTTCGTTCATCCCGACTACAGTCCTCGGATATCAGTTACGTAACCCGCATTTATATTCTTTGTCATTTAATCTTGTTTAATCTTCACGATCAACCTTTAATAAAGGTTTACATTACTTGATTAAGTGTTACATTAGTTGAATATTATATTCTTTATCTTCCCTTACATTTCCCCCCAAGAGCTGAGCAGTTAAAAACTCATCTCTGGCTTTTTCCCAACACTGGCGCTGGGACACCACTCCCTTCTTTATCTCTCGCGCTGCGGAGCCACTCTCCAGAAGTTTATGGCCGAGCTCGCGCTGCAGCGCCGCCTCCCAAAGCTCAGTTCGCGCTACAGCGCCGAGCCTAAACCCTAGAAAAATTCTCTAAGTGTTAAATCCAATTTGAGATGCTTACTTCTCGATCTCATAACTCCTTCGTTATAACTCAGAACGAGGTTATTACAAAGCCATTCTCTTCCTTATCTTACGTACTTCAATACCCATTAGACAAAACTTCGTTCTGAATCCGTTAACGTGCCACTCTATTGGCTTGATCTTCACCCTTCGTTCATTTTTACGCTTTTAACGCTCTTTGTTCGACCGTCCGTAATTAGATCATCCGAACTCAGAACTCACTCGTTCTTGAGTCCACCACTCATGGTTTCAATGTTTTCTTACTTTCTTATGAAATGCTACACGTTTGGGTTCATTTTCTAACTTTTTAATTCTCGTTCATCTTTTACAAAATTTTTACCATAACTTCGTTATAACTAAGTTTTAATCCGTTCTTCATGAATGTTTCTACCATTCCTAACCAAGCAATACACAGCTAACTTATACGCGATGGTTTTAAACTTGTCCATCAACAACAATTACACTACGATGGTTTAAAATTTGTCCATCAACAAAGTTCTTCGTGTGTTCTTCGTTCGTTCTTCATTTTAATCGATATTTTGGTTTACGGTTCCACTTTTTATTGGAATTTGATGTTATAGAACATTATTCCTTACTTATTTAACCTACTTATTCATATAATCCACTGGGATCGTTCAAATTCGCTACGAATCTTATAATTCCTTAAAAAATTTATAAACTAAATTTCAAAGTTCTTATTTCTTCTGTTCTCATGATTTCAACCATATGAAATCATTGCTAACATAATCTTCTCTCTATTCTCATTAAGCTATGTTTTAAACATATTAAACTTATAGAAAATATTAGAAGAAACTAGGTTTTAGATTATCTCTTCTTCTTATTTTTCTCCCGCTAGACAAAGCCGACGATTTGCAAGTTTTCTATTTCACGAACACTTTCAATCCGATCATTCATGCTCATACTCTTCCTTCTCCTCCCCATTTGACTTCTCTCTCTCTCTCAAGTGTGGGATTTTCAAAATCCTCAAAATAAACAAATGAGCTTCCTATTTATAGAAAATTAAGGCTAAGGGCATTTTAGTCATTTCGCCCCCACCTCCTTACTATTCCTTTCCTCCTCCAAGACTTAGCCACCAAGTTTACTTGGTGGCCAAGTGGCCTCCCCTCTTGTCCATGGGTCACCCCTTGGCCCCCATTAGTTTTACCCATTCGTTTACCCATCGGTTCGATCCGAAGTTTCTTTTCTTGGTTTGGGCCTTAACCCTAATTCTTATTGGGCCTATCTTGGGCTTGATTTCACAAAGCGTTGTACTTGACATAATCCAAGTCCAATTAGATTCTACAAAGTCCATTAACTCAAAGTTCATTAAGACTTATCGTATTTTACGCATCTCATTCTCATATTCTCGTATTTTCTTCGTATATAGTTCGTACGATATTCATATTATACGTCGTACTAATCTTCGTACTATATTCGTATAATAACTAGTATCACACTCGTATCTCTTATGAATAATAACCCTAATTATTATACGTGATCATTAAATTCTCGGTACTCACTTTTCCTAACCCTTAGGTTTTGAGTCCGCAGGCGAAAACTTCGTTTTTTTTTCATAACTGAAATATTATTGAATATTCCATCACGTCTCAAATTTAAACGTAATCTATAACTTTTCGGAATTTCAAAATAAATCTCCGAGCAGAAACAGATGAATAGTGCTTATTTCGTCTTTTTCCCCAAAAATATTTTGTTCCCGGAAAACTTCTATTTTCGTCTTGAAAATTCTTATTCGCTCAATCTAGCTCGTAGCCAGAATACTCCCGATTAATAATCAACCTAGGTTATAGAACGATTAATAAACACATAACACAGAATAGTATTAATAAAAATTAGTTTTATTAATAACTAATTCTTTAAACATAAATTCTGGACAATCCGAATTTCCGGGTTTTCATAAACTTATTCATCATTAATATTATAACTCATAATATTTAACAACCAGATCATTTCCAGGAAAGAAGGCGCTTTTCGATAAGGATTTCTCTCTATTGTCGCGCAATTAGGTGACCAAACCCCTTTCCTCGACATAACTTTCTAGACATCGTCAATATTGCAAATAATAATATGAATAACTTTGTCGTCTCAATTATTAATTTAATAATATAAAATATTATGCAGATGATACTGTGATAATAATTGAATCAATAATATTAGAGATATTATGCAGTAATTACTGTAGCAATAATTTAGTATAACTGAGTGACTTCTCACGTAAGCATCAATAATCAATACCGTGTGCTACTATGTAACCACGCGTATTACTGTTCTTTTACCACCGGGTATTTCAACAGATTAACGGTAAAACTTTCGCCGTTATTTTATAACAGATATTTCCGTCGTTTTTTAACTCCAACAGTAATTCCATAGCGAGGTCCACCAATGATTGTGTCGTCGTACGGATATTTCCCGACAAAAAGAATATTCTCTGACCAAATGAATATTTTATGACAACTTGCTTACTTTGCAAAATTTTCACATATCACCCTTAACTTTAGCCTTTTATCAATTTAACCATTTACTAAATAAAATAATAATTATAAGAAAATTGAATAGTTTTATTTCATAAAATTTGGGGTCTTACAATCTCCCCTCCTTATAAAATTTTTCCCTCAAAATTTACGTACGTACCTAGTATGTCGAAGAGATGAGGATACCTCGTAAGATTCTAACTCTTGAGGTATAACTTTTGAGCGTAGAATATGTTTCTTCTTATCCAAGATTTTAACAGGTATCTTCTCATTCGTTAAATCTTCCGTTATCTCGTCTGGTTCTAATTAAATAATGTGGTTCGGGTCGTCCACATATTTACGTAACATTGATACGTGAAAAACGTTATGAACACGCGGAATACTTGGCAGTAAAGCGAGTCTATAAGCCACAGTTCCTACTCGATCGAGGATTTCAAATAGACTAAATAAAATCAAGGGTTGAGATTTCCTCTCTTTATCGATTCTTGCTTTTAGAATAACACCTTCTTACACCTTCTTCTTCACATTCATCAGCTCTGGGTGTGTAGCTTGAGCGGTTTTAACTTTATCAATTAAAGTCGATTCTAATCGTATATTCTCTATCTTTACGTATTTTCTTAGAGTCTTTAACTCTATCTCTATCTTTTGTAAGTCGTACAAAATGGGTCTTTGTGTTAACAATATCGCACTCATAAACGCATACGATCTTCCACTCAACGAGTCAGCTACCACGTTCGATTTTTTGGGATGGTATTGAATGGTATGGTCGTAATCTTTCAACATCTCGAGTCAACGTCTTCGATGAATGTTACGTTCGTTTTGGGTGAAGAAATATTTGAGGGTTTTAGAAATGAGTTTTGTAGTGGGGTCAATACAAAATTTGATTTCACGCTCTAGGGGTAGGCCAGGAAGTCTTCAAGGAATACGTCAGGAAATTTATTAACCATAGAAATATCATTCAAAACTGACATATTTTTGTTTAAATCCGTGATATGGGCTAAGAAAGCTTGACATCTATTTTTTTTTAATAAATGATAAGTTTTATGGCTTGATATGATAGTGATTGACTTTAGTGGTTTGGTTGCTTGAATTCGCATAATAGGTTAGGTAGGAATATGAAAGCTAACAACCTTACAAAAATAATCAATTTTAGCATGGTGAGTAGTTAACCAATCAATCCCTAAAATCACATTAAATGCAAGTATTTCCAAAGAGATAAGATCGACAGGTAATGTGAAGGTATCTATTTGAATCAAACAAGACTTATAAACAGTGGATGTAATGAAGGTTTTTCATAACGGAGTTTCAACAGATAAGTCAAAGTCTAATTTCTTCGGAGTTAAATTTAAACGTTGAACGTAAGTAGGAGAAATAAAAGAATGAGTAGAACCGGTATCGAATAAGGTATAGACTTCACAAGATTTTATGATTAACTTATCCGTGATAACTTCGTCCAGGTTCTTCAACAAACGCTCTCACTTAAACTACCGGCTTTGACTTGTCTAGGACATCCTTTGGCGTCATCATTCCAGCTGGACTTGACTTCACTACATGACAAAATCGAGTTAGATGACCTCTTCTGCAATTATAACATGTTTTGGACTGCATCGTGCAGTTTGGACTGATGTGTCCCTCCCCTCCGCATTTGAAGCATACGATCGGTGGTCGTTCTCCTTCTTTAAAAATGGGTGTTGGTGCTGCTGTCTTTCCATCATTATTGAACCTTCTTTTCTTGAAATTTCCACTTCTATTATCTTGGCTATGATTACCACCGAAGTGGTTACCATTCTTGGCATGATAATTTCCTCTACAATGGTTATCATTGTTCCGATGGTCGTTGCCACCTGTATGATTATTATCGTGTTGTTGGTCGTTACCTTTTGGTTGGGCTGACTCATTATCGCGCTCCAATAACTGAGCCATATTCACAACATCTGAATATAAACAAAGTTTGTGAGAAATGAGGTATTGATGTATTTCGGGTTTCAAACCTCTTAAAAACATCCGCGTCATTTGTTCCTCATTATCGACCAAATGGGATGCAAACCGAGATAACTCTGCAAACATAGCCTCGTACTGCAATACGATCATATTATTTGCTTCAACTTGGTGAATTCCACCCCCTTCATGTGACGAATACTTTCGGGAAAGTACTTGTCGTTGAAAAATTCTTGGAACTTCTCCCAAGACATCTTTAGTGCAGCACATTGAGTACGTGTTACAGATTCCCACCAGTAATATGCTTCTTCACACATCATAAAGGTGGCAAAGGGAATCTTTTGTTCCTCTGAGCATTCCAAGACATCAAATATCTTGGTAATCTTCTTTATCCACATTTCTGCCTTAAGTGGTTCTGGCTTTCGTAAAAACTCCGGTGGTCCCAGCTCCTTGAATTGCTTAGCAGTGACCATCCGAGAGTTGCCAGTGTTTCCACCTGCATTTTGAACAGGAGTCTCTCTCGCCTGATGTTGTATGAATTGCATAAAGCCTCTGAACATCCCATCGTTCATCATCTGGTCGGTGTTGTTGTTTATTTGAGAATTATTGCCTTCCTGATGGACATTATACTGAGTATTAATTGTTGGTGACTCAACGATCTCATGTGCTTCATTTCTAATCTCAACAATTTCAGATATCATTCTCAAACAATGTCACCAAAACATGGGTTAATTAACATGCCACATATTATCCCTAAATTCTGACCGACTAGTTAAATAACAAATAAACTTAGGTAGGTCATACTAGCGAAGGATTTAACTGTCTCTCCCCTCCTAGTTCTAGTCTTACATCTCAACCAGGGATCATATCCCTAAGCTTTGATACCAACTGTGACACCCCAAAACAAATATACATCACCCATTCGGAGTCGCCAAATACATGGTACAGCTATCGTGTAAAATACGACAAAACATAGCTGAAAGTTTTAACAAGGATAATATCTCGTAGACAATATTTTTCACTCAAATGGAGTCCTCATTACAATTATTATTACACAATTTTATAAAAATAGTGAGGACTACTATAGCCACCATCTCGGACCCTCACTCTATTCCCCGACTAGTCCTGGCTACGTTCTCATTTCCTGAATAGAACAATGAAAGCAAAAGGGTGAGCTTAACTAGCCCAGTAAGAAATATTATGACTAAGATAATGCAAAATAAATTATCATTAGCCTTCAACAGTGTTAAACTGATAAAATACAATAAACATTAAGTTTAACTGCAGCAGAAAAAGCAATCCATTAGAAGAGTCAAGTAGAGCATGATATCTACTATCTTCTATAATTTAAAAAGTTTATCATCAACTTTATCGCTGAGACACAGCTCAATAAATAATCCACATCACTGAATTATCCATGTACTACCGGCCAAGGATATTCATTAATATCACGTCCACGAATTATCCATGCACTACGGGCTAAAGATATTTGTGTAATCACCAATGGTCATGATCATGCTAAACAACAATTCATCTTTGCACCCTTGGCTGAAGAGAACGCATGGTAATGATCATACCAACAACTGTAGCTGAGACTCAGCTCAATAAATAATCCATATCACTTGTAACATTATAGGTCATGATTATATCAAATAATCCATGGTCATGTGACGCCCCCAAATCAAGGTATTTTTCAACCCGACAAATGGTGCTCCACGATACTACAATCCATACAATCATTCCATTGAGATAACAACAAAATGAGTGTAAATACTATCTTTGTATTACATTTATAATAAATCCTTTCCCAGGTTCATAAACCAAATACATTCGTTGTTCTTCATAAGTATATTACAATTAAATACACTAATCTATTACAGGACGATTAATTGTCCATCTTAGCCTTGCCTTTATCTCGCTTAGAACTCTCAGTTCGTTTGACTTTAGCTGCAAACATATGGTTCAAGCAAGAATGAGCATAACTAGCTCAACATGTCTTAACAAAGAATCATATGATTATCACCTTAACAATTAAATGCTTTATTTCCATATTTGTACAATTAACTATGAAGCACTATGAAACATCCGACTAGTACTTCTCATAACAATAATTCAAGAGTATATATAATAGCTTAGGAATGATGAACCGGTCAATAGACCATTAACATACTCTTTTCATTTTCATACTTGAAAAGGATATCCGGTACCAAGTCCATCCACCCGTCTTTACTTTTGAGCACTTCTAGGTGATCAGCCAATTGTACTCTATGTTGATCAACACTCTTACGTTAAACGTATTTTCTCTTAACAATTCGAAAACCTCGCGTGCCCATCGAATAATCGATGAAATTTTTTTTTTGTACATAGACAAACTTACCTTCTCATCCGTACCAAATACTTGGCATAGGATAGCGTTAACAGTTCTATATCAAAAGAATTATAAACAAATCAATCAACTCTTCAATATTAGTCTAGCCAAGTTAAAATAGGCATTGACAATTTCTTTAAAACCATTCATGCATTTTACAACATGCATCACATAAAACTTGGCTTAAACGGAGGATAGACAAGCGTTAAGAAAGACTTGCCTTCAAGCGTCTTTAAATAGATAATTCAACAATTCTTAGTCTTTACAGGATCTACATGATATATTCACATAGCACACTGTAATTAGTTATCAAACAAACTAACTTTATTGTCTATAACCAACTTTTTTATCTTCTATGTCTTATTTGAATTAACTTCATTATTAAAGTCGATTCGACTTTCTATACTTCATCACTGTTCGTTAAAGTTTTTACGTTACTAACCGACATTCAATCATTATTGGTTGAGTACCAACGTTGAACGTCATTTACGGTTTACTTATTACATTCTCGCGTTCTTTGTTTAATTTCTATTAAACCTTACTAAATCTTCATACATTATCACCTTATAAGTGATTTAAGGTTAGTCTTATTATGCACTTTAAGTACCTTCAATGTCTTACCTTAGGTCTATATTTCAATAGAAAAAAACCTAACGTGTTCAACATTTTTACACTGCCGGCGTTGCGGCGCGACAACTCTAGTATAAACTCGGCGCTACAGTGCCACTCTACAGTAATTTTTCCCAGATTCGGTGCTGCAGTGCGACCATTATACACTAGCTTGGCGCTGCGGCGCCGCCCCTGTGCACCAGTTGGCCAAAACAGTTTAGTTTTCTAGCGAAATTCCCAGCTTCATAATTTGTTCGTTTTACATCCGAATTGACCCATTCGAAAGCCTACAACTCACAAATTACATCCTTTACATGTTCATATAAGAATTTTATACTTTCAAATCCGTTAACTCGGAATTCACCTTTGAGTTCATTTTTGAGTGTTCGTTTAACATTTTCGACCGTTCAATACTCGTTTTCTTCGTTATAAGTCGAAATGCGATGATTCTTTTGCCAACGACTCTTAATTACCTTATCTCACATGTTGACATTGGAAACCAACATTTTCAAGTCACACGACAACTTTTGACCTTTAATCTAAGATTTCTATGTTTTCAACCTGTAATGTCTATTTTCGCAAAATTTTCCATAACTTCGTTACTCGTGTTCTATAAGCCAAATCAAATGGAAAACTCCATTGATTCATCATAGTCCTTCTAACCAAACATTAGACACATTCCTTAGCTATAACGGTTTTCGAATCGTTCATTCATAACTAAGTTCACATTCAAGACTTTCTACGATTTTTAACTTAAGTAAACACTTACGATTTCTATTTGGTTATGACCTATCAATGATTTAATCATTAATAGACATCCTTATCTCTCCTTAATAAACATGCTCCACCAATCTACAATTCTTCTACGAGAAAGAAATAAAAAAAGATGAAGATTACGTTTTATGAGAATGTACCTTTGACGTAGTTCTCGTTCTTGATAAACGTATAAAGGCTTGCTTGGAAGTAGATTGATTAAGTGTTTTTAGATTTTCTCTCTCTCAATATAGGTTGAACAAGATTTTCAAAACAACCAATACTCAACCCAAGCTTTGTATATATAGAAAACCAAATAAGGGCAAAATTGTCCATTGTAACGCCCAAGAATTTCGAATTTTCAATGAATTAAATTTTTATTTGATTGTGTGGATTAAATGAATTTAATTGAGTTATTATGTGAGTAAGATGTTTGAAGGTCGTTCTAAGACCTAGAATGTGTAGATGTGGTTAGTATTCTGGCTTTGTGCTAGAATTAATGGTTGTGAATTATCAAGACGAGAACCATGGTTTTCTGAGATTGTTTGCGTAAAAACAATATTCATTCGATGACGTTCGGAGCTAGGGTTTGAAATTCTGAGAAACGCGTAATGTTAGAATATGGCGATATTATGGAAAATCCAATAATATTACCGTTATGGCAAACGAAGTTTTCACATGCGGACTTAAAACCTAAGGGTTTGTGGAAGAGGTTTTCGAAAGAGAAATGTAATTCATATAGTCGTTTTTAATTATTATACGTAAGGAATATGAGTATTATACTAGTATGTATACGAGTATGATATGAATAATAGTACAACGTATAATACGAGTATTATATGAATATTATACGAAGAGAATACTTGAATAATATGCGTAGAATACGAATTGTATTATTAGAGTATGAGCTAAGGATTTTATCCAATCCAATTGGACTTGGATTAATAAACAAGCCCAATGAATTAATTATACAAGCCCAAGTCAAGGCCCAATATTAGATTGGTTAAAGCCCAATGTTTTTATGTCAAGCCCAATCCAAAAAGTAAATCGCGCGTCGAACCGGTGGGTTAAGGGATGGGTAAAACCCATGGAGCAACCCATGGGGATAACCCATGGGCAAGGTGGGCCGGCTACTTGGTGTGCAAGACAAGTGTATCACTTAGTCACCAAGTACTTTACTTGGTGACAAAGTGGTAAATAAGTGAGGAGGTGGGGAATTGGACCATTGTGCTCCTCATTGTATTTTCTATAAATAAAAGGCTTAGGTCGAGCTTTTGTGGTTTTACAAAGATTGACCAACATATATTAAGAGAGAGAAAGAGCTAGAGACACTATATTCTTCTACTTCCAAGAAAACTAATAGACGTTTATCAAGAACGTTAACTACTTCAAAGGTAAATTCCTATAAATCGTAATCTTCATCCTTTTCGATTTCTTTCTCATAGAAGAATCTTAGATGAGTGGAGAGCGTTTATTGAGAAGGTATAAGAATGCCTATTAATGACCAAATCATGGATAGGTCTTGACCAAATAGAAATCGTAAGTGTTTACGGAAGTAGAAAATGTAAAAAGTCTTGAACGTGAACTTAGTTATTATTGAACGTTTTGGAAATTGTTGTAGTTAAGGTATGTGCATCTTGATTTTTTTAGGATGTTGATATGAAGTCCATGGAGTATTCCATGTGATTTGGCTTAAGAGAACATTAGTAACGAAGTTATGACGAATTTTGCGGAAATAGACGTTAAACGTCAAAAACGTATAAAGTTCGGATTAAGGGTCAAAAGTTGCCGTGTGACTTGAAAACGTCGGTTTCCAATGTCAACACGTGAGATAAAGTAATTAAGAGTCGTTGGCAAAAGAATCGTCGCATTCCAACTTATAACGAAGAAAACGAGTATTGAACGGGCGAAAACGTTAAATGAACGCTTAAAAATGATCTTAAAGATGAATTCTGAGTTAACGAATTTGGAAATATGAAATTCTTATATGAACACGTAAAGGATGTTATTCTTAACTTGTAGGAATTCGAATGGGTCAATTCGGATGTAAAACGAAGAAATTAGGAAGCCGGGAGTTTCGTTAAGAAACCAAACTGTTTTGGCTAACTGGTGCACAGTTTCGGCGCTGCAGCGCTAAACCCTGTGTTATCTGTCATGCCGTAGCGCCAAGTCTGGGAAAAACCTCTGGAGAGTGGCACCGCAGCGCCACTAGAATACATAGGATGTCGCGTCGCAGCGCCGGCAGTAGAAAAAGGTTGACCAAGTTAGTTTTTGTTCCATTTTGAATGAAGACTTAATGTAAGATATTGAAGGTACTTAATGTACATTATAAGACTTACTTTAAAACACTTAAAAGATGTTAATGTAAGAAGAACGGGTAAGGTTTAATGGAAATTAAATGAAGAACACAAATACGTAATGAGTGAACCGTAAACGACATTCAATGTTGGTAATTAACCATTAATGATCGAATGTCGGCTAAGGACGTAAGAACATTAATGAAACGTAACAAAGTATAGAGTATGTTCATGGTCTATTGACCGGTTCATCATTCCTAAGCTATTATTTATGCTATGGAATTGTTGTATGAGAAGTATTAGTAAAATGTTAATAATGCTTCATAGATAATTGTTCAGATATAGAATTAAAGCATGTGTTTGTTGAGGTAATATTCATATGATTCATTGTTAAGACTTGCTGAGCTAGTTATGCTCATTCTTGCTTGAACCATATGTTTGCGGCTAAAGTCGAACGAACTGAGAGTTCTATGAGAGATAAAGGCAAGGCTAAGATGGACAATTAATCGTCCTGTAATAGACTAGTATATTTGTATATAATATACTTATGAAGATCAACGAATGTATGCGATTATGAACCTGGGAAAGGATTTATTACAAATGTAATGCAAAGATAGTAATTACATTCATTTTGTTGTTATCTCAATGGAATGATTGTATGGATTGTAGTATCGTGTAGCACCATCTGTCGGGTTGGAAGATACCCGGATTTGGGGGCGTCACAGGTTGGTATCAAAGCATTAGGTTATAAAACTTAAGGGGGGAAGAACCTTAGGCTAATAACCTCGTAGGAAAGGAAGAGTCCGAAGAAAGTTAACTCGAGTCAAATGAGCTAATAAGGTATTGAGAAAACTCAGTACCAAATGATTTAAAAGATGGAAAGTAACCCTAAATGGATTAAATGTGATTTGCGCTTATATTATTGTGTATTATGTACTATTCAATTTGTTATGTGTTATTGTAGATGTCGGTTGATAGCTTGATGTATAGGGATATACATGTGATCAGCGAGGAGTCCGTGAACCGAGTTGAGACAGTACCTGTTGTGACGCCCCCAAAATTATGTATACATCACTCATCTTGAGTCGTCAGATACATGGTACAGAATTCAAATACAACTTACTAATACCACTGCCGTGTATAATACGACAAAATACAACTGTGAGTTTGAATACAATAAATATCCACTAGAGATCATACAAACTCAAAAGGAGTCCTCGATACAATTATTGTCACACTATTTAACAGAATAGTGAGGACTACTAATACTATTCTCTGGTCCATCACTCCGTTCCCCGACTCGTCCCAGCTATATTCTCATTTCCTGAAGAGAACAGTGAAAGAAAGGGTGAGCTCAACTAGCCCAGTAAGAAATATTATGACTAAGATAATGCAGAATAAATTATCATTAGCCTTCAACAGTGTTAAACTGATAAAATACAATAACCATCAAGTTTAACTGCAGCGGAACCAGCAATCCATTAAAAGAGTCAAGTAGAAAATAAAAACTACTATCTTTTATGATTTAAAAGGTTTTTCATCATCGTTATAGCTGAGACTCAGCTTAATAAATATTCCACATCATCGAATCACCCCCGCACTACGGCCAAGGATATTCTTTAGTATCACGACCACAATTATTCATGCACTACGGCCAAGAATATTTGTGTATTCATTAGTGGTCATGATCATGCCAACAACTATCCATCAATGCACTACGGGCCAATGAGGATTTTTAATTTTTACATCACTTGTAATATTACGGTTATGATTACACCGAATAATCCCTGGTCATAATCATACCAAGTCCATCTATGCACTACAGGCCACAGATGACTTTCAACAAAATATAAACATGAGGATGATGACAATGATATAATAATTCAATAAAACAAGTTCAAGAATTATTTTATCCAGAAATTATTAACGTCCAAATTGTCAACACGATACTGTTTTGTGGTGTAAAATTCAAGAATGATCAGAAGAATATTTTCATGAAAGGATACTGGATGAAGCGCAAATATCAAGGATATTCTACTAATTTCATGGAGTATAGAAGTTAAAGTTTTAACCAACTGAGTATAATAAAGAATGAAATAACAAAAGAAATCACCATGCATGCGATAGACCGCACAGGCAGGTTATTCCAACAGAATAATAAATAACGGAACCAGGTTAGGTGAAATTCACACCGACAGGATGTTCCAACAGAATAATAAATAAAGACGGAACCAGATCCGGTGTAAAACACACAGATAGGATATTCCAACAGAATAATAATAAAGACGGAACCAGATCCGGTGTAAAACACACAGATAGGATATTCCAACAGAATAATAAAGACGGAACCAGGTCCGGTGTAAAACACACAGACAGGATATTCCAACAGAATAATAGAAGAATGTCACCAAGTATAGGGTAAACCGCGTATACAGGTTATTCCGACAGAATAATAAGAAATGGAATAACATAAGGATTTCACCAAGTATAGGGTACACCGCGTATACAGGTCATGTATAGGGTATGCCACTTTTACAGGTTATTCCAACAGAATAACAACGAATGGAATAACATAAGTTCTCTTCAAGAAGAAAGAGTAACACCCCTTACCGTCTTAGGAATACTGCAGTAGTGTAGTAACCGAATACTCTTCTTCTTTCTCTATTACTCTCTCTATACTTTCTCTCTCTATAGCTTGAACGAATTCGTGAAAAATAATGAAGCCCTAGGCCTCTATTTATAGAAGATTTATTACTATTTACGAAAGTATTTACTATTTACGAAGGTAATTACTATTGACGAAGGTAATTACTATTGACGAAGGTAATTACTATTTACGAAGATAATTACTATTTACGAAAATAATTACTATTTACGAAGGTAATTTGTAAGACCCCAGTTTTTATAAATAAAGATGAATTTTTATAATTATTATTTTTGAATATTATGGAATAAATTTGATATAATAGTTGTGGGTAATATTTATAAATTTTGCAAAGTACGCAAGTTGTTATAAAATATTCGTTTGGTCGAGGAATATTCTTTTTGTCGGGGAATATTCGTACGACGGCACAATCATTGGTGGACCCCACAACGTTAGAAAACGACAAAATTATCTTTCTATAAAATAACGGCGGAGGTGTTACCGTTAAAACTGTTGAACTACTCGGTAGTAAAAGTACAGTAATACGCGTTGTTGCATAGTAGCACACGGTATTGATTATTGATGCTTACGTGAGAAGTCATTCAGCTATACTCAATTATTGCTACAGTAATTGCTGCATCATATCTCTTATATTATTGATTCAATTATTGTCACAGTATCATCTGTATAATATGTTATATTATTTAAACAATAATTGAGACGACAAGTTATAAGTGATTAATAATTGTTTAAAGATTAAATATGTGTTAAAATGATTTTTGGTAATTTTTATTCAATCCTTGATGTATATAAAGAGTCTATTATTAGACGTTTGTGGTAAGTTGAATTATTTATGGGGGCCATATGTCATCATCTAAGAGTCTCTTTCGTAAATAGTAATTACCTTCGTAAATAGTAATTATTTTCGTAAATAGTAATTACCTTCGTAAATAGTAATTATTTTTATAAATAGTAATTACCTTCGTAAATAGTAATTACCTTCGTAAATAGTAATTACCTTCGTCAATAGTAATTACCTTCGTAAATAGTAAATACTTTCGTAAATAGTAATAAATCTTCTATAAATAGAGGCCTAGGGCTTCATTATTTTTCACGAATTCGTTCAAGCTATAGAGAGAGTAATAGAGAAAGAAAAAGAGTATTCGGTTACTACACTACTGCAGTATTCAATCTCTTAATACGGTAAGGGGTGTTATTCTTTCTTCTTGAAGAGAACTTATGTTATTCCATTCTTTGTTATTCTGTTGGAATAACCTGTAAAAGTGGCATACCCTATACATGACCTGTATATGCTGTATACCCTATACTTGGTGAAATCCTTATGTTATTCCATTCATTATTATTCTGTTGGAATAACCGGTATACGCGGAATACCCTATACTTGGTGACATCCATTTACTATTCTGTCTTTACATTTCTGTCGGAATATCATGTCTGTGCTATACGCCGGACCTGGTTCCATTCTTTATTATTCTGTTGGAATATCCTGTCTGTGTGTTTTACACCGGACCTGGTTCCATCCTTTATTATTCTGTTGGAATATCCTGTCTGTGTGTTTTACACCGGACCTGGTTCCATTCTTTATTATTCTGTTGGAACATCCTGTCGGTGTGAATTTCACCTGACCTGGTTCCGTTATTTATTATTCTGTTGGAATAACCTGCTTGTGCGGTCTATCGCATGCATGGTGATTTCTTTTGTTATCTCATTCTTTATTATACTCAATTGGTTAAAACTTTGACATCTATACTCCATGAAATTAGTGGAATATCCTTAATATTTGCGCTTCATCCAGTATCCTTTCATGGAAATCTTCTTCTGATCATTCTTGAATTTTACACCACAAAACAGTATCGTGTTGACAAATTTGGACGTTAATAATTCCTGGATAAAATAATTCTTGAACTTGTTTTATTGAATTCTTATATCATTGTCATCATCCTCATGTTTATATTTTGTTGAAAGTCATTTGTGGCCTGTAGTGCATAGATGGACTTGGTATGATTATCACCAGGGATTATTCGGTGTAATCATGACCGTAATATTACAAATGATGTAAAAGTTAAAAATCCTCATTGGCCCGTAGTGCATTGATGGACAGTTGTTGGCATGATCATGACCATTAATGAATACACAAATATTCTTGGCCGTAGTGCATGAATAATTGTGGTCGTGATACTAAAGAATATCCTTGGCCGTAGTGCGGGGGTGATTCGATGATGTGGAATATTTATTAAGCTGAGTCTCAGCTATAACGATGATGAAAAACCTTTTAAATCATAAAAGATAGTAGATTTTATTTTCTACTTGACTCTTTTAATGGATTGCTGGTTCCGCTGTAGTTAAACTTGATGTTTATTGTATTTTATCAGTTTAACACTATTGAAGGCTAATGATAATTTATTCTGCATTATCTTAGTCATAATATTTCTTACTGGGCTAGTTGAGCTCACCCTTTCTTTCACTGTTCTCTTCAGGAAATGAGAATATAGCTGGAACGAGTCGGGGAACGGAGTGATGGACCAGAGAATAGTATTAGTAGTCCTCACTATTCTGTTAAATAGTGTGACAATAATTGTATTGAGGACACCTTTTGAGTTTGTATGGTCTCTAGTAGACAATAATTGTATTCAAACTCACAGTTATGTTTTGTCGTATTGTACACGACAGTTGTATTAGGAAGTTGTATTTGAATTCTGTACCATGTATCTGGCGACTCAAGATGGGTGATGTATACCTAATTTTGGGGGCGTCACAGTTGCTTGCTATAAAATAACGGCGGAGGTGTTACCGTTAAAACTGTTGAACTACTCGGTAGTAAAAGTACAGTAATACGCGTTGTTGCATAGTAGCACACGGTATTGATTATTGATGCTTACGTGAGAAGTCACTCAGCTATACTCAATTATTGCTACAGTAATTGCTACATCATATCTCTTATATTATTGATTCAATTATTGTCACAGTATCATCTGTATAATATGTTATATTATTTAAACAATAATTGAGACGACAAGTTATAAGTGATTAATAATTGTTTAAAGATTAAATATGTGTTAAAATGATTTTTGGTAATTTTTATTCAATCCTTGATGTATATAAAGAGTCTATTATTAGACGTTTGTGGTAAGTTGAATTATTTATGGGGGCCATATGTCATCATCTAAGAGTCTCTTTCGTAAATAGTAATTACCTTCGTAAATAGTAATTATTTTCGTAAATAGTAATTACCTTCGTAAATAGTAATTATTTTTGTAAATAGTAATTACCTTCGTAAATAGTAATTACCTTCGTAAATAGTAATTACCTTCGTCAATAGTAATTACCTTCGTAAATAGTAATAAATCTTCTATAAATAGAGGCCTAGGGCTTCATTATTTTTCACGAATTCGTTCAAGCTATAGAGAGAGAAAGTATAGAGAGAGTAATAGAGAAAGAAAAAGAGTATTCGGTTACTACACTACTGCAGTATTCAATCTCTTAATACGGTAAGGGGTGTTATTCTTTCTTCTTGAAGAGAACTTATGTTATTCCATTCTTTGTTATTCTGTTGGAATAACCTGTAAAAGTGGCATACCCTATACATGACCTGTATATGCGGTATACCCTATACTTGGTGAAATCCTTATGTTATTCCATTCATTATTATTCTGTTGGAATAACCGGTATACGCGGAATACCCTATACTTGGTGACATCCATTTACTATTCTGTCTTTACATTTCTGTCGGAATATCATGTCTGTGCTATACGCCGGACCTGGTTCCATTCTTTATTATTCTGTTGGAATATCCTGTCTGTGTGTTTTACACCGGACCTGGTTCCATCCTTTATTATTCTGTTAGAATATTCTGTCTGTGTGTTTTACACCGGACCTGGTTCCATTCTTTATTATTCTGTTGGAACATCCTGTCGGTGTGAATTTCACCTGACCTGGTTCCGTTATTTATTATTCTGTTGGAATAACCTGCTTGTGCGGTCTATCGCATGCATGGTGATTTCTTTTGTTATCTCATTCTTTATTATACTCAATTGGTTAAAACTTTGACATCTATACTCCATGAAATTAGTGGAATATCCTTAATATTTGCGCTTCATCCAGTATCCTTTCATGGAAATCTTCTTCTGATCATTCTTGAATTTTACACCACAAAACAGTATCGTGTTGACAAATTTGGACGTTAATAATTCCTGGATAAAATAATTCTTGAACTTGTTTTATTGAATTCTTATATCATTGTCATCATCCTCATGTTTATATTTTGTTGAAAGTCATCTGTGGCCTGTAGTGCATAGATGGACTTGGTATGATTATCACCAGGGATTATTCGGTGTAATCATGACCGTAATATTACAAATGATGTAAAAGTTAAAAATCCTCATTGGCCCGTAGTGCATTGATGGACAGTTGTTGGCATGATCATGACCATTAATGAATACACAAATATTCTTGGCCGTAGTGCATGAATAATTGTGGTCGTGATACTAAAGAATATCCTTGGCCGTAGTGCGGGGGTGATTCGATGATGTGGAATATTTATTAAGCTGAGTCTCAGCTATAACGATGATGAAAAACCTTTTAAATCATAAAAGATAGTAGATTTTATTTTCTACTTGACTCTTTTAATGGATTGCTGGTTCCGCTGTAGTTAAACTTGATGTTTATTATATTTTATCAGTTTAACACTATTGAAGGCTAATGATAATTTATTCTGCATTATCTTAGTCATAATATTTCTTACTGGGCTAGTTGAGCTCACCCTTTCTTTCACTGTTCTCTTCAGGAAATGAGAATATAGCTGGAACGAGTCGGGGAACGGAGTGATGGACCAGAGAATAGTATTAGTAGTCCTCACTATTCTGTTAAATAGTGTGACAATAATTGTATTGAGGACACCTTTTGAGTTTGTATGGTCTCTAGTAGACAATAATTGTATTCAAACTCACAGTTATGTTTTGTCGTATTGTACACGACAGTTGTATTAGGAAGTTGTATTTGAATTCTGTACCATGTATCTGGCGACTCAAGATGGGTGATGTATACCTAATTTTGGGGGCGTCACAGTTGGTATCAGAGCTTAGGGATATGATCCCTGGCTAAGATGTGAGAATAGTACTAGGAGGGGAGAGACGGGGAATTCCTTCGCTAGTATGACCTACCTAAGTTTATGTGCTATTTTATTGGTCGGTCAGAATATAGGGATAATATGTTACATGTCAATTAACTTGTTGTTTTGTGGCAGTATCTGAAAATGACATCTGAGAATGTTGAGATTGGCAATGGAGCACAGGCGATCGTTGATTCACCACATATCAATAATCAGGATAATGTGCACCAGGAAGGCGAAAATCCTCATGCAAACAACAACACTGACCAAATGACGATTGATCAAATGTTCAGAGGTTTTATGCAATTCATGCAGCAGCAGGCGAGAGCAACTCCTGTCCAAAACGTAGATGGAAACGCGGGAAACTCTCGGGCGGTCACCGCTAAACAGTTCAAGGAGCTGGGACCACCGGAGTTTAAGGGAGAGCCAAAACCACTTATGGCGGAAACATGGATAAAGCAGATGACCAAGATATTTGATGTATTGGGATGCTCCGAGGAGCAAAAGGTTCCTTTTGCCGCCTTTATGTTGCGCGGAGAGGCAGATTACTGGTGGAAATCGGTAAAACGTACTCAACCTGCTGTACTGAAGATATCTTGGGAGAAGTTCCAGGAGCTGTTCAATGACAAATACTTTCCCGAAAGTATTTGCCACATGAAGGAGGTGGAGTTTATTAAGTTGGAACAAAATAATATGACCGTGTCGCAATACGAGGCAAAATTTGCGGAGTTATCCCGGTTTGCGTCCCACTTGGTGGATAATGAAGAGAGAATGGCGCGAATGTTTTTAAGAGGTTTAAAGCCGGAGATACGTCAACATCTTATTTCTCATAAATTGTGTTTATATTCAGATGTTGTAAATAGGGCTCAGTTAGTGGAGCGCGATAACGAGTCAACGCAACTAAAAGAGAGCAGCCGGCAAAATTATAATACCAGCGAGAGTAGTCATCGAAGCGGTGACAACAAGCGTGGAGGGAATCAGCAGGCCAGAAATGGTTACCACTTCGGTGGTAATCAGGGCCAAAACAATAAGAATGGACATTTCAAAAAGAGGAGATTCAACAATGATGGAAAGACGTCAGCACCAGCACCCGTTGTTAAGGAAGGAGAAAGACCACCTATCATATGCTTCAAATGCGGAGGGGAGGGACACATCAGTCCAAATTGTGTGATGCCGTCCAAAGCATGTTATAATTGTGGAAGAGAAGGTCACTTGGCCCGATTTTGTCGTTTACCAAAGACAAATTCAGCAAGGGTGGAGGCACCAAAGGCCGTCCCAGAAAGGTCAAAGCCGGTAGTGCAAGGGAGAGCGTTTGTTGTGACCTCCCAGAAAGCAAGGAACCCGAATGAGGTCATCACGGGTAAGCTTATCATAAACTCTAACGAAGTCTATACTTTATTTGATACCGGTTCTACCCATTCTTTTATTTCTCCTACTTGCGCTCATCGATTAAATTTGACTCCGGAGAAATTAGATTTTGACTTATCTGTGGAAACTCCGTTGGGAGAAACCTTCCTTACATCCACTGTTTATAAGTCTTGTTTGGTTCAAATCGGTACCCTCACATTACCTGTAGATCTTATTTCATTGAAAATACTTGCATTTGACGTGATTCTAGGGATTGATTGGTTAACTGCTTATCATGCAAAAATTGATTGTTTCCATAAGGTTGTTAGCTTTCAAATTCCTAATCAACCTATTATGCGAATTCAAGCGACCAAACCATTAAAATCAATCACGGTCATCTCAAGCCATAAAGCTATTCGTTTATTGAAAAACGGATGTCAAGCTTTCTTAGCTCATGTCACAGATTTAAACAAAAATACGTCAGTTTTGAACGATATTTCTATTGTTAATGAATTTCCTGACGTATTCCCCGAAGAACTTCCTGGCCTACCCCCAGAGCGTGAGATTGAATTTTGTATCGACCTTGAACCCGGTACAAAACCCATTTCTAAAGCCCCATATCGAATGGCTCCTATTGAACTTCAGGAGTTAAAAACCCAACTGCAGGAATTGTTAGACATTGGCTTTATTCGTCCTAGTACTTCTCCTTGGGGTGCTCCTGTTCTATTCGTGAAGAAGAAAGATGGGAGTATGCGACTTTGTATTGATTATCGAGAGTTAAATCATGTCACCATCAAAAATAGGTATCCATTGCCACGAATTGATGATCTATTTGACCAGTTGCAAGGAGCCAAATTCTTTTCAAAGATCGATCTTCGTTCCGGGTATCACCAATTGAAGATTAGAACCGATGACATTCCAAAGACGGCTTTCAGAACTCGGTACGGGCATTATGAATTCCTAGTTATGTCCTTTGGATTGACTAATGCTCCTGCTGCCTTCATGGATATGATGAACCGAGTATTTAAGGAATATTTGGATCATTTTGTGGTCGTCTTTATTGATGACATCCTTATTTATTCCAAAAGCCGTGAAGATCATGAGTAACACTTGAGGCTGACACTCCAAAAGCTTCGTGAATATAAGCTTTATGCCAAGTTGAAGAAATGCGAGTTCTGGCTTGAGGAAGTAGCATTCCTTGGGCACGTGGTATCAAGTCGTGGAATATCTGTTGACCCAGCAAAGATTGAAGCTATTCAAAGCTGGGAGCAACCTAAATCAGTGACTGAAGTACGTAGCTTTCTCGGTTTAGCTGGTTATTATCGAAGATTCGTGGAAGGATTTTCTCGAATCGCTACTCCATTGACTCAGCTGACTCGGAAAGATACAAAGTTCAGTTGGAGCGAATAATGTGAGAAGAGTTTTCAAGAACTCAAGAGGAGACTCATTTCAGCACCTGTTCTGACAATACCATCTGGCTCGGAGGGATTTGTCATCTACAGTGATGCTTCGAGCAAAGGGTTGGGATGTGTTCTCATGCAACATGGAAAAGTCATAGCTTATGCCTCGCGACAACTCAAAGAATATGAGAAGAATTATCCTACTCATGATCTAGAGTTGGCAGCGGTTGTCTTTGCACTTAAAATTTGGAGGCATTACTTGTATGGGGAGAAAGTGGAGATCTTTACGGATCATAAAAGCCTCAAATATTTCTTCACTCAAAAGGAACTCAACATGCGACAACGACGTTGGCTTGAACTGTTGAAAGATTATGATCATACCATCCAATACCATCCTGGAAAAGCAAACGTGGTAGCTGACGCATTGAGTAGAAGATCACATGCAAGTACGAGTGCGATATTGTCAACGCAAGGGCCCATTTTGCGTGACTTGCAAAGAATGGAGATAGAGTTGAAGACTCCAGGGACACATGTGACAATGGCGAATATACGAGTAGAACCAACTTTAATCGATAAAGTTAAAGCTGCTCAAGCTACAGACCTGGAGCTGATGCGTATGAGGAAGAAAGTGCAAGAAGGTGCTATGCCGGAAGCAAGAATCGATGAAGAAGGAATACTTCGAGTCAACTCCAGACTTTGTATTCCTAATGACCCTGATTTAAAGTATAAAATCATGATGGAGGCGCACAATACACCGTTTGCAATCCATCCTGGGAGTACCAAGATGTATCATGATATTCGTCATACATTTTGGTGGAGCAATATGAAGAGAGAGATAGCGTTGTTTATCTCAAGGTGTCTAACTTGTCAACGAGTTAAAGCGGAGCATCAAGTACCAAAAGGTCCATTGCAACCACTTGAAATTCCAGAATGGAAGTGGGAGCACATTACCATGGATTTCGTTACCGGTCTTCCTAAGGTTTCTCAAGGCATAGATGCGATTTGGGTTATTGTTGATAGATTGACCAAGTCTGCTCATTTCTTACCGATACGAGAAACTTATACACTTGAACGTCTTGCTCGTATGTACATAAACGAGATTGTAAGACTGCATGGTATGCCGGTATCCATAGTTTCTGATCGAGACCCAAGATTTACTTCACGATTTTGGGTTAGTTTGCAAAAATCTATGGGCACAGACTTACGATTTAGCTCGGCATATCATCCTCAGACGGACGGACAGTCGGAGAGGACTATTCAAACTCTTGAAGATCTATTAAGACTCTGTGTCCTTGATTTCAAGGGAAGTTGGGACAAGTTCTTACCATTGGTGGAGTTTTCCTATAACAACAGTTATCAAGCAAGTATTGGCATGGCTCCATTCGAAGCGTTATATGGAAGAAAGTGTCGTTCTCCAGTATGCTGGGATGAGGTGGGTGAAGCAACGTTGTTGGGACCGGAGTTGGTACGTATGACTACGGAAAAGATTCAAATGATCCGACAACGTATAAAAACCTCACAAAGTCGACAAAAGAGTTATGTTGATCTTCATCGAAAGAACGTGGAATTCAATATAGGAGATCATGTGTTGTTACGTGTTACTCCATGGAAAGGAGTTACAAGATTTGGAAAGAGAGGAAAACTTAATCCTCGATTCATCGGTCCATTTTTAATCCTCGATCGAATAGGAACTGTGGCCTATAGACTCGCTTTACCGCCAAGTATGTCTCGTGTTCATAACGTTTTTCACATATCCATGTTACGAAAATATGTGAAAGACCCGAACCACATTATTGAGTTAGAACCGGACGAAATAGCGGAAGATTTGACGTATGAAGAGATTCCTGTTCAAATCTTGGATAAGAAGGAACATATTCTACGTTCCAAGGTTATACCTCAAGTCAAAGTTTTGTGGAGAAACCACAATGTTGAGGAAATGACTTGGGAGTTAGAATCTGAAATGAAATCAAGGTATCCTTACCTCTTTGATATACCAGGTACGTACCCTAATTTCGAGGGCGAAATTTCATAAGAAGGGGAGGTTGTAAGACCCCAGTTTTTATAAATAAAGATGAATTTTTATAATTATTATTTTTGAATATTATGGAATAAATTTGATATAATAGTTGTGGGTAATATTTATAAATTTTGCAAAGTACGCAAGTTGTTATAAAATATTCGTTTGGTCGGGGAATATTCGTACGACGGCACAATCATTGGTGGACCCCACAACGTTAGAAAACGACAAAATTATCTTTCTATAAAATAACGGCGGAGGTGTTACCGTTAAAACTGTTGAACTACTCGGTAGTAAAAGTACAGTAATACGCGTTGTTGCATAGTAGCACACGGTATTGATTATTGATGCTTACGTGAGAAGTCACTCAGCTATACTCAATTATTGCTACAGTAATTGCTGCATCATATCTCTTATATTATTGATTCAATTATTGTCACAGTATCATCTGTATAATATGTTATATTATTTAAACAATAATTGAGACGACAAGTTATAAGTGATTAATAATTGTTTAAAGATTAAATATGTGTTAAAATGATTTTTGGTAATTTTTATTCAATCCTTGATGTATATAAAGAGTCTATTATTAGACGTTTGTGGTAAGTTGAATTATTTATGGGGGCCATATGTCATCATCTAAGAGTCTCTTTCGTAAATAGTAATTACCTTCGTAAATAGTAATTATTTTCGTAAATAGTAATTACCTTCGTAAATAGTAATTATTTTTGTAAATAGTAATTACCTTCGTAAATAGTAATTACCTTCGTAAATAGTAATTACCTTCGTCAATAGTAATTACCTTCGTAAATAGTAAATACTTTCGTAAATAGTAATAAATCTTCTATAAATAGAGGCCTAGGGCTTCATTATTTTTCACGAATTCGTTCAAGCTATAGAGAGAGAAAGTATAGAGAGAGTAATAGAGAAAGAAAAAGAGTATTCGGTTACTACACTACTGCAGTATTCAATCTCTTAATACGGTAAGGGGTGTTATTCTTTCTTCTTGAAGAGAACTTATGTTATTCCATTCTTTGTTATTCTGTTGGAATAACCTGTAAAAGTGGCATACCCTATACATGACCTGTATATGCGGTATACCCTATACTTGGTGAAATCCTTATGTTATTCCATTCATTATTATTCTGTTGGAATAACCGGTATACGCGGAATACCCTATACTTGGTGACATCCATTTACTATTCTGTCTTTACATTTCTGTCGGAATATCATGTCTGTGCTATACGCCGGACCTGGTTCCATTCTTTATTATTCTGTTGGAATATCCTGTCTGTGTGTTTTACACCAGACCTGGTTCCATCCTTTATTATTCTGTTGGAATATCCTGTCTGTGTGTTTTACACCGGACCTGGTTCCATTCTTTATTATTCTGTTGGAACATCCTGTCGGTGTGAATTTCACCTGACCTGGTTCCGTTATTTATTATTCTGTTGGAATAACCTGCTTGTGCGGTCTATCGCATGCATGGTGATTTCTTTTGTTATCTCATTCTTTATTATACTCAATTGGTTAAAACTTTGACATCTATACTCCATGAAATTAGTGGAATATCCTTAATATTTGCGCTTCATCCAGTATCCTTTCATGGAAATCTTCTTCTGATCATTCTTGAATTTTACACCACAAAACAGTATCGTGTTGACAAATTTGGACGTTAATAATTCCTGGATAAAATAATTCTTGAACTTGTTTTATTGAATTCTTATATCATTGTCATCATCCTCATGTTTATATTTTGTTGAAAGTCATCTGTGGCCTGTAGTGCATAGATGGACTTGGTATGATTATCACCAGGGATTATTCGGTGTAATCATGACCGTAATATTACAAATGATGTAAAAGTTAAAAATCCTCATTGGCCCGTAGTGCATTGATGGACAGTTGTTGGCATGATCATGACCATTAATGAATACACAAATATTCTTGGCCGTAGTGCATGAATAATTGTGGTCGTGATACTAAAGAATATCCTTGGCCGTAGTGCGGGGGTGATTCGATGATGTGGAATATTTATTAAGCTGAGTCTCAGCTATAACGATGATGAAAAACCTTTTAAATCATAAAAGATAGTAGATTTTATTTTCTACTTGACTCTTTTAATGGATTGCTGGTTCCGCTGTAGTTAAACTTGATGTTTATTGTATTTTATCAGTTTAACACTATTGAAGGCTAATGATAATTTATTCTGCATTATCTTAGTCATAATATTTCTTACTGGGCTAGTTGAGCTCACCCTTTCTTTCACTGTTCTCTTCAGGAAATGAGAATATAGCTGGAACGAGTCGGGGAACGGAGTGATGGACCAGAGAATAGTATTAGTAGTCCTCACTATTCTGTTAAATAGTGTGACAATAATTGTATTGAGGACACCTTTTGAGTTTGTATGGTCTCTAGTAGACAATAATTGTATTCAAACTCACAGTTATGTTTTGTCGTATTGTACACGACAGTTGTATTAGGAAGTTGTATTTGAATTCTGTACCATGTATCTGGCGACTCAAGATGGGTGATGTATACCTAATTTTGGGGGCGTCACATAATTACTATTTATGAAAGAGACTCTTAGATGATGACATATGGCCCCCCATAAATAATTAAACTTACCAAAAACGTCTAATAATAGACTCTTTATATACATCAAGGATTGAATAAAAATTACCAGAAATCATTTTATTTTATTTTTAATCAACACATATTTAATCTTTCAACAATTATTAATCATTTATAACTTGTCGTCTCAATTATTGTTTAGATAATATAACATATTATACAGATGATACTGTGACAATAATTGAATCAATAATATAAGAGATATGATGCAGCAATTACTGTAGCAATAATTGAGTATAGCTAAGTGACTTCTCACGTAAGCATCAATAATTAATACCGTGTGCTACATGCAACAACGCGTATTACTGTACTTTTACTACCGAGTAGTTCAACAGTTTTAACGGTAACACCTATGCCGTTTTTATAGAAAGATAATTTTGTCGTTTTCTAACTACAACAATACTTTCGTTGTGGGGTCCACCAATGATTGTGTCGTCGTACGAATATTCCCCGACAAAAAAAATATTCCCCGACCAAACGAATATTTTATAACAACTTGCGTACTTTGCAAAATTTATAAATATTACCCACAACTATATATTTTATCAAATTTATTCCATAATATTCAAAAATAATAATTATGAAAATTCATCTTTATTTATAAAAACTGGGGTCTTACAACCTCCCCTTCTTATGAAATTTCGCCCTCGAAATTAGGGTACGTACCTGGTATGTCAAAGAGGTAAGGATACCTTGATTTCATTTCAGATTCTAACTCCCAAGTCATTTCCTCAACATCGTGGTTCCTCCACAAAACTTTGACTTGAGGTATAACCTTGGAGCGTAGAATATGTTCCTTCTTATCCAAGATTTGAACAGGAATCTCTTCATACGTCAAATCTTCCGCTATTTCGTCCGGTTCTAACTCAATAATGTGGTTCGGGTCTTTCACATATTTACGTAACATGGATATGTGAAAAACGTTATGAACACGAGACATACTTGGCGGTAAAGCGAGTCTATAGGCCACCGTTCCTATTCGATCGAGGATTAAAAATGGACCGATAAATCGAGGATTGAGTTTTCCTCTCTTTCCAAATCTTGTAACTCCTTTCCATGGAGTAACACGTAACAACACATGATCTCCTATATTGAATTCCACGTCCTTTCGATGAAGATCAACATAACTCTTTTGTCGAATTTGTGAGGTTTTTATACGTTGTCGGATCGTTTGAATCTTTTCCGTAGTCATACGTACCAACTCCGGTCCCAACAACGTTGCTTCACCCACCTCATCCCAGCATACTGGAGAACGACACTTTCTTCCATACAACGCTTCGAATGGAGCCATGCCAATACTTGCTTGATAACTGTTGTTGTAGGAAAACTCCACCAATGGTAAGAACTTGTCCCAACTTCCCTTGAAATCAAGGACACAGAGTCTTAATAGATCTTCAAGAGTTTGAATAGTTCTCTCCGACTGTCCGTCCGTCTGAGGATGATATGCCGAGCTAAATCGTAAGTCTGTGCCCATAGCTTTTTGCAAACTAACCCAAAATCGTGAAGTAAATCTTGGGTCTCGATCAGAAACTATGGATACCGGCATACCATGCAGTCTTACAATCTCGTTTATGTACATACGAGCAAGACGTTCAAGTGTATAAGTTTCTCGTATCGGTAAGAAATGAGCAGACTTGGTCAATCTATCAACAATGACCCAAATCGCATCTATGCCTTGAGAAACCTTAGGAAGACCGGTAACGAAATCCATGGTAATGCGCTCCCACTTCCATTCTGGAATTTCAAGTGGTTGCAATGGACCTTTTGGTACTTGATGCTCCGCTTTAACTCGTTGACAAGTTAGACACCTTGAGATAAACAACGCTATCTCTCTCTTCATATTGCTCCACCAAAATGTATGAAGAATATCATGATACATTTTGGTACTCCCAGGATGGATTGCAAATGGTGTATTGTGCGCCTCCATCATGATTTTATACTTTAAATCAGGGTCGTTAGGAACACAAAGTCTGGAGTTGACTCGAAGTATTCCTTCTTCATCGATTCTTGCTTTCGGCATAGCACCCTCTTGCACTTTCTTCCTCATACGCATCAGCTCCAGGTCTGTAGCTTGAGCGGCTTTAACTTTATCGATTAAAGTTGGTTCTACTCGTATATTCGCCATCGTCACATGTGTCCCTGGAGTCTTCAACTCTATCTCCATCCTTTGCAAGTCACACAAAATGGGCCCTTGCGTTGACAATATCACACTCGTACTTGCATGTGATCTTCTACTCAATGCGTCAGCTACCACGTTTGCTTTTCTAGGATGGTATTGGATGGTATGATCATAATCTTTCAACAGTTCAAGCCAACGTCGTTGTCGCATGTTGAGTTCTTTTTGAGTGAAGAAATATTTGAGGCTTTTATGATCCGTAAAGATCTCCACTTTCTCCCCATACAAGTAATGCCTCCAAATTTTAAGTGCAAAAACAACAGCTGCTAACTCTAGATCATGAGTAGGATAATTCTTCTCATATTCTTTGAGTTGTCGCGAGGCATAGGCTATGACTTTTCCATGTTGCATGAGAACGCATCCCAGCCCTTTGCTCGAAGCATCACTGTAGATGACAAATCCCTCCGAGCCAGATGGTATTGTCAGAACAGGTGCTGAAATGAGTCTCCTCTTGAGTTCTTGAAAACTCTTCTCACATTCTTCGCTCCAACCGAACTTTGTATCTTTCCGAGTCAGCTGAGTCAATGGAGTAGCGATTCGAGAAAATCCTTCCACGAATCTCCGATAATAACCAGCTAAACCGAGAAAGCTACGTACTTCGGTCACTAATTTAGGTTGCTCCCAGCTTTGAATAGCTTCAATCTTTGCTGGGTCAACAGATATTCCATGACTTGATACCACGTGCCCAAGGAATGCTACTTCCTCAAGCCAGAACTCGCATTTCTTCAACTTGGCATAAAGCTTATATTCACGAAGCTTTTGGAGTGTCAGCCTCAAGTGTTGCTCATGATCTTCACGGCTTTTGGAATAAATAAGGATGTCATCAATAAAGACGACCACAAAGTGATCCAAATATTCCTTGAATACTCGGTTCATCATATCCATGAAGGCAGCAGGAGCATTAGTCAATCCAAAGGACATGACTAGGAATTCATAATGCCCGTACCGAGTTCTGAAAGCCGTCTTTGGAATGTCATCGGTTCTAATCTTCAATTGGTGATACCCGGAACGAAGATCAATCTTTGAAAAGAATTTGGCTCCTTGCAACTGGTCAAACAAGTCATCAATACGTGGCAATGGATACCTATTTTTGATGGTGACATGATTTAACTCCCGATAATCAATACAAAGTCGCATACTCCCATCTTTCTTCTTCACGAATAGAACAGGAGCACCCCAAGGAGAAGTACTAGGACAAATAAAGCCAATGTCTAACAATTCCTGTAGTTGGGTTTTTAACTCCTGAAGTTCAATAGGAGCCATTCGATATGGGGCTTTAGAAATGGGTTTTGTACCGGGTTCAAGGTCGATACAAAATTCAATCTCACGCTCTGGGGGTAGGCCAGGAAGTTCTTCGGGGAATACGTCAGGAAATTCATTAACAATAGAAATATCGTTCAAAACTGACGTATTTTTGCTTAAATCTGTGACATGAGCTAAGAAAGCTTGACATCCGTTTTTCAATAAACGAATAGCTTTATGGCTTGAGATGACCGTGATTGATTTTAATGGTTTGGTCGCTTGAATTCGCATAATAGGTTGATTAGGAATATGAAAGCTAACAACCTTATGGAAACAATCAATTTTCGCATGATGAGTAGTTAACCAATCAATCCCTAGAATTACGTCAAATGCAAGTATTTTCAATGAAATAAGATCTACAGGTAATGTGAGGGTACCGATTTGAACCAAACAAGACTTATAAACAGTGGATGTAATGAAGGTTTCTCCCAACGGAGTTTCCACAGATAAGTCAAAGTCTAATTTCTCCGGAGTCAAATTTAATCGATGAGCGCAAGTAGGAGAAATAAAAGAATGGGTAGAACCGGTATCAAATAAAGTATAGATTTCGTTAGAGTTTATGATAAGCTTACCCGTGATGACCTCATTCGGGTTCCTTGCTTTCTGGGAGGTCACAACAAACGCTCTCCCTTGCACTACCGGCTTTGACCTTTCTGGGACGGCCTTTGGTGCCTCCATCCTAGCTGAATTTATCTTTGGTAAACGACAAAATCGGGCTAAGTGACCTTCTCTTGCACAATTATAACATGCTTTGGACGGCATCGCGCAATTTGGACTGATGTGTCCCTCCCCTCCGCATTTGAAGCATATGATAGGTGGCCTTTCTCCTTCCTTAACAACGGGTGCTGGTGCTGACGTCTTTCCATCATTGTTGAATCTCCTCTTCTTGAAATGTCCATTCTTATTGTTTTGGCCCTGATTACCACCGAAGTGGTTACCATTTCTGGCTTGCTGATTCCCTCCACGCTTGTTGTCACCGCTTCGATGACCACTCTCGCTGGTATTATAATTTTGCCGGCCGCTCTCTTTTAGTTGAGTTGACTCGTTATCGCGCTCCACTAACTGAGCCCTATTTACAACATCTGAATACAAACACAGTTTATGAGAAATAAGATGTTGACGTATCTCCGGCTTCAAACCTCGTAAAAACATTCGCGCCATTCTCTCTTCATTATCCACTAAGTGGGACGCAAACCGTGATAACTCTGCAAATTTTGCCTCGTATTGCGACACGGTCATATTATTTTGTTCCAACTTAATAAACTCCACCTCCTTCATGTGGCGAATACTTTCGGGAAAGTATTTGTCATTGAACAGCTCCTGAAACTTCTCCCAAGATATCTTTAGTACAGCAGGTTGAGTACGTTTTACCGATTCCCACCAATAATCTGCCTCTCCGCGCAACATAAAGGCGGCAAAGGGAACCTTTTGCTCCTCGGAGCATCCCAAGACATCAAATATCTTGGTCATCTGCTTTATCCATGTTTCCGCCATAAGTGGTTTTGGCTCTCCCTTAAACTCCGGTGGTCCCAGCTCCTTGAATTGTTTAGCGGTGACCGCCCGAGAGTTTCCCGTGTTTCCATCTACGTTTTGGACAGGAGTTGCTCTCGCCTGCTGTTGCATGAATTGCATAAAACCTCTGAACATTTGATCATTCGTCATTTGGTCAGTGTTGTTGTTTGCATGAGGATTTTCGCCTTCCTGATGCACATTATCCTGATTATTGATATGTGGTGAGTCAACAATCGCCTGTGCTCCATTGTCATTCTCAACATTCTCAGATGTCATTTTCAGATACTGCCACAAAACAAAAGGTTAATTGACATGTAACATATTATCCCTATATTCTGACCGACCAATAAAATAACACATAAACTTAGGTAGGTCATACTAGCGAAGGAATTTCCCGTCTCTCCCCTCCTAGTACTATTCTCACATCTTAGCCAGGGATCATATCCCTAAGCTCTGATACCAAGTGTGACGCCCCCAAAATTAGGTATACATCACCCATCTTAAGTCGTCAGATACATGGTACAGAATTCAAATACAACTTACTAATACCACTGCCGTGTATAATACGACAAAATACAACTGTGAGTTTGAATACAATAAATATCCACTAGAGATCATACAAACTCAAAAGGAGTCCTCGATACAATTATTGTCACACTATTTAACAGAATAGTGAGGACTACTAATACTATTCTCTGGTCCATCACTCCGTTCCCCGACTCGTCCCAGCTATATTCTCATTTCCTGAAGAGAACAGTGAAAGAAAGGGTGAGCTCAACTAGCCCAGTAAGAAATATTATGACTAAGATAATGCAGAATAAATTATCATTAGCCTTCAACAGTGTTAAACTGATAAAATACAATAACCATCAAGTTTAACTGCAGCGGAACCAGCAATCCATTAAAAGAGTCAAGTAGAAAATAAAAACTACTATCTTTTATGATTTAAAAGGTTTTTCATCATCGTTATAGCTGAGACTCATCTTAATAAATATTCCACATCATCGAATCACCCCCGCACTACGGCCAAGGATATTCTTTAGTATCACGACCACAATTATTCATGCACTACGGCCAAGAAT
This sequence comes from Panax japonicus, assembly GCA_020205505.1. Taxonomy (NCBI): domain Eukaryota; kingdom Viridiplantae; phylum Streptophyta; class Magnoliopsida; order Apiales; family Araliaceae; genus Panax; species Panax japonicus. Next base: position 59,808,629 of record CM035113.1, read on the forward strand.
ATTTGTGTATTCATTAGTGGTCATGATCATGCCAACAACTATCCATCAATGCACTACGGGCCAATGAGGATTTTTAATTTTTACATCACTTGTAATATTACGGTCATGATTACACCGAATAATCCCTGGTCATAATCATACCAAGTCCATCTATGCACTACAGGCCACAGATGACTTTCAACAAAATATAAACATGAGGATGATGACAATGATATAATAATTCAATAAAACAAGTTCAAGAATTATTTTATCCAGAAATTATTAACGTCCAAATTGTCAACACGATACTGTTTTGTGGTGTAAAATTCAAGAATGATCAGAAGAATATTTTCATGAAAGGATACTGGATGAAGCGCAAATATCAAGGATATTCTACTAATTTCATGGAGTATAGAAGTTAAAGTTTTAACCAACTGAGTATAATAAAGAATGAAATAACAAAAGAAATCACCATGCATGCGATATACCGCACAGGCAGGTTATTCCAACAGAATAATAAATAACGGAACCAGGTTAGGTGAAATTCACACCGACAGGATGTTCCAACAGAATAATAAATAAAGACGGAACCAAATCCGGTGTAAAACACACAGATAGGATATTCCAACAGAATAATAATAAAGACGGAACCAGATCCGGTGTAAAACACACAGATAGGATATTCCAACAGAATAATAAATACGGAACCAGGTCCGGTGTAAAACACACAGACAGGATATTCCAACAGAATAATAGAAGAATATCACCAAGTATAGGGTAAACCGCGTATACAGGTTATTCCGACAGAATAATAAGAAATGGAATAACATAAGGATTTCACCAAGTATAGGGTACACCGCGTATACAGGTCATGTATAGGGTATGCCACTTTTACAGGTTATTCCAACAGAATAACAATGAATGGAATAACATAAGTTCTCTTCAAGAAGAAAGAGTAACACCCCTTACCGTCTTAGGAATACTGCAGTAGTGTAGTAACCGAATACTCTTCTTCTTTCTCTATTACTCTCTCTATACTTTCTCTCTCTATAGCTTGAACGAATTCGTGAAAAATAATGAAGCCCTAGGCCTCTATTTATAGAAGATTTATTACTATTTACGAAAGTATTTACTATTTACGAAGGTAATTACTATTGACGAAGGTAATTACTATTGACGAAGGTAATTACTATTTACGAAGGTAATTACTATTTAAGAAAATAATTACTATATACGAAGGTAATTACTATTTATGAAAGAGACTCTTAGATGATGACATATGGCCCCCCATAAATAATTAAACTTACCACAAACGTCTAATAATAGACTCTTTATATACATCAAGGATTGAATAAAAATTACCAGAAATCATTTTATTTTATTTTTAATCAACACATATTTAATCTTTCAACAATTATTAATCATTTATAACTTGTCGTCTCAATTATTGTTTAGATAATATAACATATTATACAGATGATACTGTGACAATAATTGAATCAATAATATAAGAGATATGATGCAGCAATTACTGTAGCAATAATTGAGTATAGCTAAGTGACTTCTCACGTAAGCATCAATAATTAATACCGTGTGCTACATGCAACAACGCGTATTACTGTACTTTTACTACCGAGTAGTTCAACAGTTTTAACGGTAACACCTCCGCCGTTTTTATAGAAAGATAATTTTGTCGTTTTCTAACTACAACAATACTTTCGTTGTGGGGTCCACCAATGATTGTGCCGTCGTACGAATATTCCCCGACAAAAAGAATATTCCCCGACCAAACGAATATTTTATAACAACTTGCGTACTTTGCAAAATTTATAAATATTACCCACAACTATATATTTTATCAAATTTATTCCATAATATTCAAAAATAATAATTATGAAAATTCATCTTTATTTATAAAAACTGGGGTCTTACACCTGTGCCTATAGCAGACATACCTGTAGTGATTCTAGAAGAGTCAGAGCCTGAGGAATATTACTCGAAGGAGGATTATTCGGAGGAGACCATGGGGATAACATCATATTTGAATATGATGATTGATGTAGAGGATGACATGGAGGTAACATCGATTAATACGGTGATGCCTGCCCTAGAGTCTACACCTCTCGAGACTATGAGGGCAATGTACCTCTCAGTGCTTGACCGTAACGTGCAACTACACAATATGGTGCAGCACCAGAAGGAAGAGATCAGTGATCTCTGCGGGGCGAAAGAGTCAGCAGAGTTAGACTATGCGATAGAGCACGATGAGAAAGTGCTTATGATTGACAAGGCCCAGGACTATAAGAATGAGGTCATAGAACTTCACAAGAAACTGGTTGAAAAAGACGAGAAGATAGCACGAATGTCATACATAAATGACAATGCGCACGAGGATTCAAAGCTTAAGATAGCTTGTTATTCTATTGAGTCGGGACATACTCAACATACTATAAGTCGAGATATTGTGTCGATTTTGGCAAACCAGAAGCATGAGAATGCTATTAGGCAGTATTAGGAGTAGTATGATAAGTATTTTTGTGTAGTGACATAAAACCCTCTTTTGTATAATTAAAGGGTAGTCTTTTTGTAAATTCCAATTTTTGTAGAAGTCAATCGCAGGATGTATATGTAATAGCTTTCGGGCTATATAAAGCAACTTGTAAACAGTTTTTAACTATGAATAAGCATTTTAATATAAGGAAGTTTTTATTTTAAATTTGCTTTGTTGTGTATGAGTTATTGTCCAATTGTTTGATGACTAATAACGAAGTAAGTAAATAAGTAATAACGAAACTTTATTTATTTAATCAGAAATGCCACCAAGAAGAAGACAACGTAACTAAGAGGCGGAATCGCATAATGAGAACCAGGGGGGTCCTAATAACCCAATGCAAGAGTTCGTTAATTTATTAACGGCTACATTTAACCAAGCCGGGGGTAGAGCACCCGCAAGACCTAGAGTAGCCCGAACGACTACTTTTAAGGAATTTAAAAGTGTATGTCCACCCGAATTTAAGGGAACAACGGACCCAATGGAGGCCCAGACATGGGTCAAGGAAATAGAGAAAGTGTTTGTTATTAAAAACGTAGCTGAGGTGCAAAAGACCTCTTTTGCGACCTATATTATGAAGGGGGAAGCCAACTACTGGTGGGAGGCTCACCAGGGTGGGGCTGGAGAGGAAGCTGCTATATGGGAACAATTTAAGAAGGTATTATTCGAGAACTATTTCCCTACTAGCATGCAATGGAGAATGGAGATTAAGTTCTTAGAACTTAAGCAGGGGGACATGACTGTTCCCCAATACGCGGCCAAATTTAATTAATTGGCAAGGTTCGCTCCACACTAAGTGGACACGGAGGAGAGGAAGGCTCGTAGGTTTGAGCAGGGCTTAAAACCCTGGCTCTATAGTAGAATATCAATTTTTTAGAGTGCTTCTTATGGGACCATTCTGGAAAAGGCGATAATAACGGAGGGTGGTAGCGAGGCGTTGACCCAATACCACAAAGATAGGAAGAATAAGAGTAAGGGAGAGGGAGGAAATAAGGCAGAGGTTGCCATTGGAAGTGGCAATATGCCTAAGAGGAAGAATTTTAACCCTGGGAATACTGGGGCAAAATAAGGGGATCCTAAACGGAGGATGGAGGCATGAAAGACATGCGGTAAGACTCATCTGGGAGTCTGCCTGAAGGGAAAGACTAGTTGTTATAACTTTGGGCAGAAGGGTCATATATCTCCCAACTGTCTTAATCCTAAGAAAAGCCAGGGATGTTTTATTTGTGGGTCGGTAGACCACATGGAAAGAAATTGCCCAAAGAAAGGACGGAGGGTAGTAAGGATTCTAGTAGTGGTAATTTAGTCATTACTGGACCAACACATCAGTGGGTAGACCCTCAGCCCGAACATTTAATATGACAGTCCAAGATGCGGTTGCATCAATGGATGTAGTAGCAGGTATCATTCCAGTCAATGAAATAAATGCTACGTGTTATTTGACTCGGGTGCTACTTGTTCTTTAATAGCATGTGGATTTGCTTAGCAATTGGGATTAAATCCTGAAAAGTTAGAAATACCTTTAGACGTTAAGGTAGCAAACGAGGAGATACTTCCCATTGAACATGTTCATAGGAATTGTTTCATAGATATCAAGGGTAATAGATTATCGGTAGATCTTTTATTGATAAGGTTAAGAGAATTCGATGTGATTCTCGGTATTGATTGGTTAATTAACCATATAGCAATAATAGATTGTCATAGAAAGAGTGTGAACCTAAGGCTTTCTAAGAAACTTGGGGTGGTGTTTTATGAAAATAAATCACCGGGACGTTCTTGTTGTCTAACCATGACACAAGCTAGGAAGATGCTGAAGAAGGGGTGTAAGGGTTATCTGTGTCACGTGGTGGATACCCGGAGAGTGGGAACATCATTGGAACAGATATCGGTGGTTCAAGAATTTGCGGATGTATTTTCGAAGGAGTTACCCGGTATTCCTCCAGATAGGGATGTAGAATTTTTAATTGATTTGTTGTCGGGAACGGTACCGGTTTCAAAGGCACCATATAGGATGGAGCCAGTTGAGATGAAGGAGTTAATGGTTCAGTTACAGGAACTATTGGATAGAAAGTACATTCAACCAAGTGTGTCACCATGGGGAGCACCTGTATTGTTTGTAAAGAAAAAAGATGGATCGTTACGACTTTGTATCGACTATCGGGAGTTGAACAAGTTAACGATTAAGAATAAATACCCGTTTCCCAGGATCAATGATCTATTTGATCAGTTAAAAGGGGCAAAGTATTTTTCTAAGATATATTTGCGCACGGGGTATCATCAACTGAAGGTGAGGAAGGAAGATATACCTAAGACGACGTTCAGAACTCGTTATGGGCATTACGAGTTTTTGGTTATGTCGTTTGGGTTGACGAATGCGCCAGCTGCATTCATGGATATGATGAACAGAGTGTTCAAACAATATTTGGACCAGTTCATTGTAGTGTTCATTGATGATATTCTAGTCAATTCTAAGAAGCCAGAAGATCATGCCGAACATCTAAGAATAGTGTTGGAAACCCTACGGAGGGAGAAGTTGTATGCGAAATTTACTAAGTGTGAATTTTGGCTCGAAAAAGTGTAGTTTCTAGGACATGTTATAGACAAAGATGGCATATCCGTAGATCCAGCGAAGGTAGAAGCGGTGAATGAGTGGGAGCAACTGAAAACACCAACAGAGGTTAGGAGTTTTCTGGGGTTAGCGGGATACTATAGAAGGTTCATTCAGGACTTTTCTAAATTAGCTACTCCGCTGACAAATCTGACAAGGAAGTCGGCAAAGTATGACTAGACAGAAAAGTGTGAGCATTGTTTTCAAGAACTAAAACGGAGGTTGAGTGAGGCACCTGTATTATCTTTACCAGATGATACGGGGAATTTTGTAGTTTACAGTGATGCTTCGCATAGAGGACTAGGTTGCGTGCTTATGCAGCATGGCAAGGTCATTGCGTATGCGTCACGTCAGTTAAAAGATTTTGAGAAGGTTTATCCTACTCACGACCTAGAACTGGCAGCTGTGGTGTTTGCTTTAAAAATATGGAGACATTACTCATACGGAGAGAAGTGTGAGATATACACGGACCATAAAAGTCTGAAATATATCTTCACACAGAAGGAGTTGAACATGAGGCAGAGAAGGTGGTTAGAATTGATAAAAGATTATGATTGTGATATCTTATATCATCAGGGAAAGGCGAATGTAGTAGCAGACGCGTTGAGTCAGAAGGGTAGAGAGAAACTGTCAATGTTAACGACACATAATGAGTTAATAACAGAGATAGCAAGGATGGAATTAAAAGTTAAGTTACCAAGGGAAACGAGGGAGATGTTATTTGCAATAGAAACTCGACCAACGATAGTGGAATGGGTTAATTAAGTACAGTTGAGTACTGAAGAATGCGAACGGATGAAGAAGATAATGAAGGATGACGTGAAGACTAAGTATAACCTTGATAAAGAAGGTTTACTTTGTTTTAAATGAAGAATTTGGGTTCCAAATAATTTTGAGTTAAAGGAAGAGATTATGTGTGAGGCCCATAGTTCGAGGTACTTGATACATCTGTTAGGTTTGTAATATTCACGAACGCAATCAAATTGCACAAAATATGCGGAAGTGTTGAAAATCAGAGTTTTAAAAATTTTACAAACCATAAACCCGTATCACCCTTTATGCATAATTATTAATTAAGCGAAAAAGAAAGAACAAGAATCATACCCTTGAAGATCTGAGCTTCCTCAGGTACAAGTTCACCTCCGATCCTTTTCGCGTTCAACTTGAATCCACCGGGTTTGGTTCCTTCCTTTGATCAACGTTAGCCACCCAAGTGTTTGGCCTCTAGAGGTGATCCACCAAGGAAGAAGAAGGATTCAAGAAGATGGGTATTTGGCAAAACCCTAGTTTTCTATCTCTATATAAAAGACGTACTCTCCCAACTATTGGAATTACGTATGTTGTAAAAGTCAACAACAACCCCTTCACCCATAATAAGACTCCTCTTATTTATAGATGTAGGCAACCCTCCTTAACAATTAAGGAATTGGGTTTTATTTAATTAATTAAATCCTTTTAATTAATTAAGCTCCCTAATCATATTAGGGATAATTAATTAAACTCTTTTAATTAATTTGCCTCCTAATCCTATTAGGATATTTGAGAGTACTTTTATTAATTAATTCCCAAACTCCTTTAGGAATTAAATAATAATAATAGTAATAATAATAATAAGACTCCTCTTATTAATTTATATTTAATATTTCTAAAATATTAAATAATAAATATTAAGCTATTTAATTTATTCTATCACCGTAGATTAAATTAAATATACTTAACTTATTATTACGATTATGTCATTAACTTCTTAAATAATTATTCTTCCTTTTATGGTGTGACCCTTTAGGTTCTCTATATTAAACCGGTTGTGAATAAATCAATTAGAACAATTCCAATCTTATTTAAATAAATAAATTAAACTAATAATTTATTTAAATAAATAATATTTATTCTACAATAGGGATAAGCCTCCCTAGCGATCAACGACTTTCCAGATAATATAGATTTCAACATTAATCATAAAAGAACCTTTGAGTAAATAGTTACCGTACAATTCAATCCTTCCACCATACAATGTCCCAATTAAATATAAGACATGGAATTTCTGTCAAGTCTTATTTTATTTAATTATATGTATTTCGACTCTTAAATGCACAACTCTAAATAATGTAAATTAGAAACACCTTTCTAATTTCATTCTGCCTTGGCCAAGGACTACTGAGTTGTCATTTATCGAATCACATAGGACATTTCTCTTCTTTTACTAGAAGTGATAGATTCTTTATTGATCATACATTATCTCCATGTACAACTTATTATACCCAAGCATACCCTTTGATATACCCTAAGGGTCTTAAGGAATAAGTCAAAGTATAACTTATCATACATAAGATACTATGATGATCTCAAGTCCAAGAATCACTTGTACTACTATCACTACAGGAATTCCTATTGACATGCAAGTAAAACTCCATTAGGTATTCCTTAGCGAGTCACGTTCAGTGAACTTATTCTCTAATAAGCACCTACATACTTGTTTTAGTGTCTCCACACAAATGATCATGAGATCAATCATTCTCATCCAATGAGCAAGCAACGTATGTACCAATCTATCCGGATTCACTAATCCCCAATTTAGTAATCCAACGATTGGGAACTATTTTAGTTTTAAGCTTTCTAAGAATTTAGATCTCATTAGAATGATCATCATTATTCTAAAAGCATTTCTTAAAACTATGGGTTTATCACATATTATAAAACAGCATCATGTAGATAATTAAAAGCCTTTAATAAATAAATACTTTTTTATTAATAAATGAATAAGATTGTTACAAAGTATATGCTTTATCATCAAACATGATTGTCTTGTGTGCATACTACTTTCAATCTCCCACTTGCACTAAAGTCAATCGTCGTGGTATCTCATACCCTTCTTCTCTAAGTGACGATTATCCTGCTGTTGGATAAGCTTTAGTTAATGGATATGTAATGTTGTTCTTGAGAGTTCACTATCTCTATAGTGATTTCCCATCTTTCAATGATTCTTATAATCAAATAAAAGTGCCACAACACATGTTTAGATCTAAGATGAGACTTAGGAACTATTCCTAGTTTTGTAATGAACTTTTCATCCAAACAATCAACTTGTAGCTTCATTTATAGCTATATACTTTGTCTTTATCACTAAACCAACAACTCTTTGTTGTTTGGAACCTTTCCAATTCACTGAACCACCGTTCAAGGTAACCCTTTACCTTAAAGTGGATTTTCTGTCGTCTTGGTCTGTCTGAAAAACTTGAGTCTGTTAAGTCTTCTAGTTTTAATTCAGACCCACCATGTATTATGGTCACATCCTTAGTGCCGGTTAAGTACTTTGAGAAGTTTTTCACTGACTCATAGTGAACTTCTCCAGAATATGACTGATCAACATCTGGTCTCGTATATTTCATTGCATACATGATAGTTACTCATGTGATCTCTCTTTTGGAGTCTTTGGGGACTATTAAGAGAGATACACTCCATAGCTCATCAACATGAGACAACTCTTGGAGTTTGCCATGCTAAACAACTTTAGCATCAAATGAATATACGTTCCTTGGGTTAAGTCGAGCATCCTTTTAAATCTATCTATATAGATTTGCATCCCCAATTAAGATACTCTTCCCAAATCATTCATGGAGGAATATTTAGACAACTTTATCTTTACTGATTGTAGCATTGGTATGTTATTCCTCATCCGTAGTATATCAATATATAATACTAGAAATTTCACGATGCTCCCATTGACCCTTTTGTACACACTAGGTTCATTCTTGTTTTTGATAAAATCAAACTCTTTTGATTGTCTCATCAAAACGAATGTTCCATATTTGAGAAGCTTGCTTCAATCCATTTCTCTGAGTGTCTACAACTCTTACCTCATCGTATGTAACTGGATCATCATCTTCTATGATTCGTACCTCATCATCATCATCCATGATGAATCCATACCTCCTAGGTATCTTCGGTACTATTCCAGATTTACGATTCGGTTGTGGTGCAATAGGTCTATCTATAGGTTCCTTTTATTTGACTTGTAGTGTTTTGTGGTTCTTGAACTTTTCAAGATGTATTATCCTCCCACTAGCCCCTTCAATGATAAACACCTTTATCTTAAAAGGTAGCATGTTTTGCAACAAACACCTTTTGCTAAGTAGGATTATAGAATATGTGCCCTAAACTTACTTTAGGATGTCCCACAAATCTTTACTTGTCAAATTTTGTCCCAAGCTTATCCTTTGAAACCGTTTCACATAAGTCGGACAACCCCTTATCTTAACATACTTAAGATTAGGAATCCTCCCTGTCCATAACTTTTATGGAGTCTTGGGGCCGGATTTTGAGGTTACCTTTTCGTAGATATGCAGCCATTTCTAGGACATTACCCCAGAAGGATACTGGAATGTCGGTAAAATTATTATGGACCGCACCATGTCCAACAAGGTACGATTTTTCCTTTTAGATACATCAATCAATTATTGCATATCAGGAGGCGTCCATTATGAGAAAATCATTTAAGATGATCTAGAAACTTATTGCACAAGTATTCATTCCTTGATCTAATCAAAGAATCTTAATACTTTGTCAATTTGTTTCACTTCTGAATTCTTTGAACCTTTCAAATAATTCACATTTGTATTTCAGCAAATACATATATTCAACTCTTTGAATGATCATCTCCTTTTCTTATACTAGTTTGTTCAATTTGCAAAATTATTTTTTTTTTACGTAAGTCAAGTATATAAAATCCATTAAGTAATATTTCAGTTCTATACAAAACATTATTATTATAAATAGAACAACAATTATTCTTAAATATAATACCAAAGATTTTATTGTCCAACAATAAAATGGAAATAATGTTTCCAACGAGAACTGGAATACAATAACAACTTATTGACTTAATAGACTTGCTCGTAGGCATTGCTAAACTATAAGTTCCTATGGCTAATGCAGCAACCTTTGCTTCATTTCTCACACATAGGTTTACTTATATTTGTTTAGCTTTCTACTTCTACTTGGTCCCTTCATAAATCTATATTTATGATAACTAAAGTCGGTATCCAATACCCAAGTAGAACCTTGACTTAAAGAAAAATTTATTTCAATCATGAACAAAAACTGTATTGTAACCGAAACTTCACTAAGTTTCTTTGGTTAGCCTTTGTAAGATGCTTCTCGCAGTTTCTTTCCAGTGTCTAGGCTTATTGCAGTGGAAGCAAACTCTTTTGCTATCTGTATCAGTTTTATTCTTATTATCCTTTGTTTACACCTTTCTAATTACCTTCTTTGAATCGTTCTTCTTTTCAGAAGATCCTTTGGCCCCTACCAGTAAGACTTGGTCTTTCTTGGTTGGAAAGTGACTCAACATTTTTCAACATGTTAAGCAAATCAGCGAGGCTGATATCTAGCTCGTTCATATGAAAAATTCATAATAATTGTGAAAGGAGTCCGGGAGTGAGTGCAAGATAGAATCTTGGTTCAACTCTCCATCCATGACAAAACCCATTTGTCCTAATTGATCAATCAAATTGATTATGTTAAGGACTTTTGTCTGTACTATAGTGTCATTGGCCATTCTAGATCGGAAGATCTCCTTAGATATCTGATATCTATCGGTCCTACTTTCCTCACTATCAACTACTTGATGTGCAGGAGTATAGTAGGAGCATCCATAGTTTCATGCTGACGCTGAAGTTTGTTACCCATGGATACGAGCATGATGCATTGAGCCAACTGTGCATCATCTTGCCACTTTCTAAAAGTAGCAATCTCTTCCTCGGAGGCATTGTCTGCAACCATTGCAGGGATAGGCGTATTAAGGACATAAGATAGCTTTTCAGTCGTGAGAACTATTCTCAATTACCTTAACCAATCCATTTAATTCGGTCCGGTTAATTTAGCATCTAATATGTTTCGCAGTGATAGTAATTTAGATATTGTAAAATTCTATAGATGAATTTGTAATTAACAACATTTTAGCATACATTCTTTTATTAATTACCAAAATAAATTAGGTCTTGTTTTAAATTGGTATCTCCCACTATTTTCTTCAAACTATATTACCCTCACTTATATAGTTCGGCAAAATCTAATTAAAGATTTGCTAGTGAGAATAAGGATCCCATTTCAAATGTATATAGCCTTGTGTGTGCACAACAAACTATATATAAATAAATAGGTAGACAACTCTTGTCAATTACATCAACTATGTAACTCCTTGTATTTTGCCTCTTAAATCATAATGGTCAAGTGTGTGCACATCCGAACTAAAATAATTTAAGTTAAGTCAGACCCAGCATTTCCATATAAGTGAAGAGAAAACTACAGCCCTTGTGTGTGCACAACAAAGCAGTAATGTTCAATTCCTTATAAACATCATATGTAATAAAAACAACATCTTAAATATTTAATACTTGCCTTGTGTGTGCACAATAAACTCATATTAAATATTCAATACTCTATTGTTTCTATCATGCTAGAAGGCGACGTTCGATATTACAAATATCTTTGAACGTTACAACTTAATATAAAATATTTGAGGGGTTTGTTATTAATTTGTCTCATCTTGTTTAGCGCGCATGCACATATATATATATAAAATACGCGTCATATTAATGAACATGCGAAGCATGTTTGCATAATATATAATATATATAGTATAAGCATGCACATATATAATACTATATTCTACATGGATTAATTATGGACTTTTATTCTAGTTTGGTTTACTAGAGCCACCAAGTGAACCAAAAGGTCAAACCCTAGGGGTGCAAGAATTAATATTTAAATATAACTATTACATTTAAACCCGGGCTCCATTACAAACGGGTCTTCAAGCGCTCCTTGCTCATTGATCTCCAATTCTTCAAAATTAATTCTAACTATTCCTATTACAAAACTATTTAAAATAAATAGAAACCTTGATCAGCAGTCAAGGGGAAGTACATAGAAGGGAGATAGAATTTACATTAAGAAAAATTAGAGAAGACGAGGTACGCAGACCCCATTTAATAAAACCCATACATTCAAGCATCCAACTAAAATAAAATCCAATCGCATTGGTCAATAGTCCATAATCAATCCCATTTATTATCATACACATCACCATATGCATCAATAAATAACATTCATCTCATGAATAATAAACATTTAATATATATATTGATATCATTTAATGGGCAAAATTTAGTTAGTATAAAATCTAATTTTGAATTAAAATAAACTCCTTTATTTTAATCCAAATTTAAAACAAAATAAAACTATTTTATTTTAATTTATCCAATTTTGAATAAAATAAACTATTTTATTTTAATCAAAATCTTTAATCAAAATAAACTCTTTTATTTTAATTAATTATGGAATCAAATTCCTTGTAAAAAAAATAACTCCTTTATCAAAGGAAACACGGATTAATTTCCTATTCACAAATAAACTCTTTTATTTTGAATAATATGAAATCCAATTTCATATCTAAATAAACTCCTTTATTTAAGGAAACTAGGATTCTCTTTCCTATTCATAAATAAACTCCTTTATTTTGAATAATATGAAATCTTATTTCATATCTAAATAAACTCCTTTATTTAAGAAAAATTAGGATTTTCTTTCCTATTCACAAATAAACTCCTTTATTTTGAATAATATAAAATCTTATTCCATATCTAAATAAACTCCTTTATTTAAGGAAAGATGAAATCCAATTTCTACTCCAATTAGTTATCCTGGAATCCAATTCCAATTCTAATTAGTTAGCATGAAATTCTAATTTTAAAATTAAAATAAACCTTTTATTTTAAGATTAAAATAAATTTTTATTTTAATAATAAAATAATAAAAATATTATATATATACCGTTATATATATATAATATAACTATTATAATATATATATATATATATATATATATATATATAACCGAATATATATATATATAAACAAGATTCCTTGATTTCCGTGCTTTCCTTTAATAAGAGCTGGCCACGGTTTTTTTTTTTTTTTTAAAAATTTGATCCCTGCATGATTATATATCATATATCATATATATATAATATAAATTTGTGCAATTCGGTACAGCAACATGATTTGTTTTTCACCGAGGTAACGAATTCGCGAATTTTTTTTAAATTTTATACAATAAAATTACGCCCAATTAAATTGTTCTAAACACATATCAATATACGTATCAAATCAAAATAATTAATAATTCGCATAAAGGTTTGGCTTTGATACCACTGTTAGGTTTGTAATATTCATGAACGCAATCAAATTGCACAAAATATGTGGAAGCGTGGAAAATCAGAGTTTTAAAAATTTTACAAATCATAAATCCGGATCACCCTTTATGCATAATTATTAATTAAACGAAAAAGAAAGAACAAGAATCATACCCTTGAAGATCCGAGCTTCCTCAGGTACAAGTTCACCTCCAATCCTTTTCGCGTTCAACTTGAATCCACCGGGTTTGGTTCCTTCCTTTGATCAACGTTAGCCACCCAAGTGTTTGGCCTCTAGAGGTGATCCACCAAGGAAGAAGAAGGATTCAAGAAGATGGGTATTTGGCAAAACCCTAGTTTTCTATCTCTATAGAAAAGACGTACTCTCCCAACTATTGGAATTACGTATGTTGTAAAAGTCAACAACAACCCCTTCACCCATAATAAGACTCCTCTTATTTATAGATGTAGGCAACCCTCCTTAACAATTAAAGAATTGAGTTTTATTTAATTAATTAAATCCTTTAATTAATTAAGCTCCCTAATCTTATTAGGGATAATTAATTAAACTCTTTTAATTAATTTGCCTCCTAATCCTATTAGGATATTTGAGAGTACTTTTATTAATTAATTCTCAAACTCCTTTTGGGAATTAAATAATAATAATAGTAATAATAATAATAATAAGACTCCTCTTATTAATTTATATTTAATATTTCTAAAATATTAAATAATAAATATTAAGCTATTTAATTTATTCTATCACCATAGATTAAATTAAATATACTTAACTTTATATTACGATTATGCCATTAACTTCTTAAATAATTATTCTTCCTTTTATGGTGTGACCCTTTAAGTTCTCTATATTAAACCGGTTGTGAATAAATCAATTAGAACAATTCCAATCTTATTTAAATAAATAAATTAAACTAATAATTTATTTAAATAAATAATATTTATTCTACAATAGGGATAAGCCTCCCTAGCGATCAACGACTTTCCAGATAATATAGATTTCAACATTAATCATAAAAGAACCTTTGAGTAAATAGTTACCGTACAATTCAATCATTCCACCATACAATGTCCCAATTAAATATAAGACATGAAATTTCTGTCAAGTCTTATTTTATTTAATTATATGTATTTCGACTCTTAAATGCACAACTCTAAATAATGTAAATTAGAAACACCTTTCTAATTTCATTCTTCCTTGGCCAAGGACTACTGAGTTGTCATTTATCGAATCACATAGGACATTTCTCTTCTTTTACTAGAAGTGATAGATTCTTTATTGATCATACATTATCTCCTTGTACAACTTATTATACCCAAGCATACCCTTTGATATACCCTAAGGGTCTTAAGGAATAAGTCAAAGTATAACTTATCATACACAAGATACTATGATGATCTCAAGTCCAAGGATCACTTGTACTACTATCACTACAGGAATTCCTATTGACATGCAAGTAAAACTCCATTAGGTATTCCTTAGCGAGTCACGTTCAGTGAACTTATTCTCTAATAAGCACCTACATACTTGCTTTAGTGTCTCCACACAAATGATCATGAGATCATTCATTCTCATCCAATGAGCAAGCAACGTATGTACCAATCTATCCGGATTCACTAATCCCCAATTTAGTAATCCAACGATTGGGAACTATTTTAGTTTTAAGCTTTCTAAGAATTTAGATCTCATTAGAATGATCATCATCATTATTCTAAAAGCATTGCTTAAAACTATGGGTTTATCACATATTATAAAACAACATCATGAAGATAATTAAAAGCCTTTAATAAATAAATACTTTTTTATTAATAAATGAATAAGATTGTTACAAAGTATATGCTTTATCATCAAACATGATTGGTTTGTGTGCATACTACTTTCAACATCCTGATAGTACTAACATGTATCAAGACCTTCGTCAGAACCTTTGGTGGCCGAACATGAAGAGGGAGATTGCAGAATATGTTAGTAAGTGCTTAACTTTTCAGATAGTTAAGGCTGAACACCAAAGACTGAGTGGATTGATACAACATCTGGAGATTCTGGAGTGGAAATGGGAGCATATCACCATGGACTTTGTGGGGGACTTCCAACGACCAGGAATGGATACGATGCTATTTGGGTAATAATGGATCAGTTAACTAAATCGGCTCATTTTCTACCAATAGGAGTTAGGTATAACCTAGAACAATTAGCTAAGCTTTATGTCAAAGAAATCATTTTTAGACATGGTGTACCTATTTCGATTGTGTCCGGTCGTGATCCACAATTCATGTCAAACTTTTGGAGGAGTTTACAAGAGCAAATGGGAACACAGTTGAGATTGAGTACATCATATCATCCACAAATAGATGGGCAAAGCGACAGACAATTCCAATGCTAGAAGATATGTTAAGATCTTACGTTATGGATTTCAAGGGGAGTTGGGACGAACATCTACCGTTGGTAGAATTCACTTACAACAATAGTTTTCACGCTAGTATAGGCATGCCGCCTTACAAAACGTTGTATGGAAGAAAGTGTAGAACACCACTTTGTTGGGATGAAGTAGGTGAACGTCGAATGTTGGGACCTGAGATGGTACAATAAACCGCAGACATGGTAAAGCTGATAAGAGCTCGATTAGTAGCAGCTCAAGATAGACAACAGAAGTATGCAGATCCTCATCGAGAGAAGAGGGAGTTTGAAGTAGGGTCTTATGTCTTTCTAAAAGTATAGCCTAGGAAAGGGAAGATACATTTTGTAAAGAAAGGGAAGTTGAGTCTGAGGTTTGTAGGACCTTTTGAGATTTTAAGAAGGATAGGAGAGGTAGCTTATGAAGTAGCCTTACCTCCAGAAATGGAAAGAATACACAATGTGTTTTACGTGTCTGTGTTACGTCCTTATAAATTGGACTATAAGCATGTAATAGAGTATGAGTCTATTCAAGTAGAAAAAGACTTAACATATGAAGAACTTTCGATTTTGATTATTGATAGGAAGGAACAAGTCTTGAGAAATAAAGTAATATCTTCCGTAAAAGTAATTTGGAGTAACCACGACGCTGAAGAAGCAACGTGGGAGCTCGAAAGTAAAATGAAGGAAAAGTTTCCTCATTTGTTTATGTAAGAGTAGCGAGATTCTGGGGACAGAATCCTTATAAGGAGGGAAGAATGTAACGCCCAAGAATTTTAAATTTTTAATGAATTAAATTTTTATTTTATTATGTGGATTAAATGAATTTAATTAAGTTATTATGTGAGTAAGATGTTCGAAGGTCATTCTAAGACCTAGAATGTGTAGATGTGGTTAGTATTCTGACTTTGTGCTAGAATTAATGGTTGTGAATTATCAAGACGAGAACGAAGGTTTTCTGAGATTGTTTGCATAAAAACATTATTCATTCGATGACGTTCGGAGCTAGGGTTTGAAATTCTGAGAAACGCGTAATGTTAGAATATGACAATATTATGGAAAATCCAATAATATTACCGTTATGGTAAACAAAGTTTTTGCCTGCGGACTTAAAACCTAAGGGTTTGTGGAAGAGGTTTTCGAAAGAGAAATGTAATGTATATAGTCGTTTCGATTATTATACGAAATGAATATGAGTATTATACTAGTATGTATACGAGTATGATATGAACAATAGTACGACGTATAATACGAGTATTATATGAATATTATACGAAGAGAATACTTAAATAATACTTTTAGAATACAAATTGTATTATTAGAGTATGAGCTAAGGATTTTATCCAATCCAATTGGACTTGGATTAATATACAAGCCCAATAAATTAATTATACAAGCCCAAATAAAGGCCCGATATTAGATTGGTTAAAGCCCAATGTTTTTATGTCAAGCCCAATCCAAAAAGTAAACTGCGGGTCGAACCGGTGGGTCAAGGGATGGGTAAAACCCATGGGGCAACCCATGGGGATAACACATGGGCAAGGTGGGCCTGCAACTTGGTGTGCAAGCCAAGTGTATCAGTTGGTCACCAAGTAATTTACTTGGTGGTAAATAAGTGAGGTGGTGGGGAATTGGACCATTGTGCCCCTCATTGTATTTTCTATAAATACAAGGCTTAGGTCGAGCTTTTGTGGTTTTATAAAGATTGACCAACATATATTAAGAGAGAAAAAGGGTTAGAAACACTATATTCTTCTACTTCCAAGCAAACAAATAGACGTTTATCAAGAACGTTAACTACTTCAAAGGTAAATTCCTATAAACCGTAATCTTCATCCTTTTCGATTTCTTTCTCATAGAAGAATCATAGATAAGTGGAGGGCATTTATTGAGAAGGTAAAAGAATGCCTATTAATGACCAAATCATGGATAGGTCTTAACCAAATAGAAATAGTAAGTGTTTACGGAAGTAGAAAATGTAGAAAGTCTTGAACGTGAACTTAGTTATAATTGAACGTCGGTTTCCAATGTCAACACGTGAGATAAAGTAATTAAGAGTCATTGGCAAAGAATTGTCGCATTCCAACTTATAACGAAGAAAACGAATATTAAACGGGCAAAAATGTTAAACGAACGCTTAAAAATGAACTTAAAGATGAATTCTGAGTTAACGAATTCGGAAATATGAAATTCTTATATGAACACGTAAAGGATGTAATTCCTGACTTGTAGGAATTCAAATGGGTCAATTCGGATGTAAAACGAACAAATTAGGAAGCTGGGAGTTTCGGTAAGAAACCAAATTATTTTGGCCAACTGGTGCACAGGTTCGGCGCTGCAGCGCCAAACCCTGTGTTATCTGTCATGCCGCAGCGCCAAGTCCGGGCAAAACCTCTAGAGAGTGGCACTGCAGCGTCACTAGAATGCATAGGATGTCGCACCGCAGTGCCGACAGTAGAAAAAGGTTGACCAAGTTAGTTTTTGTTCCATTTTGAATGAAGACTTAATGTAAGATATTAAAGGTACTTAATATACATTATAAGACTTACTTCAAAACACTTAAAAGATGTTAATGTTGAAGAACAGGTAAGGTTTAATGGAAATTAAACAAAGAACACAAATATGTAATGAGTGAACTGTAAATGACATTTAATGTTGGTAATTAACCATTAATGATCGAATGTCGGCTAAGGACGTTAGAACGTTAATGAAACGTAACGAAGTATAGAAAGTCGAATCGACTTTAATAACGAAGTTAAAACAAGTAAGACATAGAAGAGAAAGAAGTTGGTTAGAACTATAAAGTGAGTTTATTTGATAACTAATTACAGTGTGCTATGTGAGTATCTCATGTAGATCCTGTAAAGACTGAGAATAGTTGAAATATATATTCGACGACGCTTGAAGGCAAGTCTTTCTTAACGCTTGTTTGACCTTCGTGTTAGTCAAGTTTTTGTGTGATGCATGTTATACAATGCATGAATGGTAAATAGAAAAGAGTCGATGCCTGTTTTATCCTGGCTAGACAAGTATTGAAGAGTTGATTGATTTGTTACAAATTTATTGATATAGAACTATTAACGCTATCCTATGCCAAGTATTTGGTACGGATGAGAAGGTAAGTTTGTCTATGTACAAACAAAAGTATTTTCATCGATTATTCGATGGGCACGCGAGGTTGCCAAATTTTAAACGTAAATACATTTAACGTAAGAGTGTTGATAAACATAGAGTACAATAGGCCGATCACCTAGAAGTGCTCATAAGTAAAGACGGGTGGATTGCCTTAGTGCCGGATATCCTTTTCAAGTATGAAAACGAAAAGAGTATGTTCATGGTCTATTGACTAGTTCATCATTCCTAAGTTATTATTTATGCTATAGAATTATTTTATGAGAAGTATTAGTAAAATGTTAATAATGCTTCATAGATAATTATTCAGATATAAAATTAAAGCATGTGTTTGTTGAGGTAATATTCATATGATTCGTTGTTAAGACTTGCTGAACTAGTTATGGTCATTCTTGCTTGAACCATATGTTTGCAGCTAAAGTCGAACGAACTGAGAGTTCTATGAGAGATAAAGGCAAGGCTAAGATGGATAATTAATCGTCCTGTAATAGACTAGTATATTTGTATGTAATATACTTATGAAGAACAATGAATGTATGCGGTTATGAACCTGGGAAAGGATTTATTACAAATGTAATACAAAGATAGTAATTACATTCATTTTGTTGTTATCTCAATGGAATGATTGTAGTATCGTGGAGCACCATCTGTCGGGTTGGAAGATACCCGAATTTGGGGGCGTCACATCCATTTCCACAACTTCTTTACTATTGCACCTCCTTTTCAACTTAGCCACCAAGTAATCACTTTACTTGGTGGCTAAGTGGCCAGCCCACCTCCCCTTTTTGTCATCCCATGGGTTGCCCCATGGGTTTTACCCAACCCACGACCCACCGGTTCGACCCACGGTTTAACTTTTTGGATTGGGCTTAACATAACTTAATGTTGGGCCTTGACTTGGGCTTGTATACTCAATTCATTGGGCTTACTATTAGTCCAAGTCCAATTAAGTTATACCAAAGTCCTTAACTCCTACTCCATTAGAACTTTTTGTATTCTATACGTATAACTCACGTATTCTGTTCATCTGATACTCATACGATATTCGTATTATACTTCGTATTATTATTCATACCATACTCATATTTATACTAGTATAATACTCATATCTTATATGTATAATCATTGAAACGACTATACGCATTTCATTTTTCCTTTTGGAAACCTCTTTCATAAACCCTTAGGTTTTAAGTCCTCAAGCAAACACTTCGTTTGCCATAACATAAATATTATTGGATATTCCATAATATCGTCATATTCTATCATTACACGTTTCTCGAATTTTCAAACCTTAGCTCCGAATGAAATCGGATGAATAGTGTTTTTACGAAAAACTTCTCGAAAAACCTTTGTTTTTGTCTTGGTAATTCACAATAATTAATCCTAGCACAAAGCCAGAATACTAACCACATCCGTATATTCTAGATCATAGTACGACCTTCGAACATCTTAATCACAGAATAAATCAATTAAATTCATTTAATTCACATAATCAAATAAAAATTTAATTCATTCAAAATCCGAAATTCTCGGGCATTACATTCTTCCCTCCTTATAAGGATTCTGTCCCCAAAATCTCGCTATTCTTACATAAACAAATGAGGAAACTTTTCCTTCATTTTACTTTCGAGCTCCCACGTTGCTTCTTCAGCATCGTGGTTACTCCAAATTACCTTTATTAAAGGTATTACTTTATTTCTCAAGACTTATTCCTTCCTATCAATAATCTGAATCAGAAGTTCTTCATACGTTAAGTCTTTTTCTACTTGAATAGATTTATACTCTATTACGTGTTTGTAGTCCCATTTATAAGGACGCAACACAGACACGTGAAACACATCGTGTATTCTTTCCATTTCTAGAGGTAAGGCTACTTCATAAGCTACCTCTCCTACCTTTTATAAAATTTCAAAAGGTCCTACAAACCTTGGACTTAACTTCCCTTTCTTTCAAAAGCGTATCTTCCCTTTCTAGGGAGATACTTTTAGAAAAACGTATGAACCTACTTCCAACTCCCTCTTCTCTCGATGAGGATCTGGATACTTCCTTTGTCTATCTTGAGCTGCTACCAATCGAGTTCATATTAGGTCAACCATGTCTGCCATTTGTTGTACTATTTTAGGTCCCAACATTCGACGTTCACCTACTTCATCCCAGCAATGTGGTGTTCTGCACTTCCTTCCATGCTTCGTAAGGCAACATGCCTATACTAGCGTGAAAACTATTATTGTAAAAGAATTCTACCAAAGGTAGATGTTTGTCCCAGCTTCCCATGAAATCTATAACGCAAGATCTTAACATATCTTCTAGCGTTTGAATTGTTCATTCACTTTGTCCATCCGTTTGTGGATGATACGTCGTACTCAATCTCAAATGCGTTCCCATTTTCTCTTATAAACTCTTCCAAAAGCTCAACGTGAATCGTGGATCCCGATCGGACACAACCAAAATAGGTACTCCATGTTTAGAAATGACTTCTTTGACATAAAGTTTTGTTAACTGCTCTAAGTTATACCTAATTCCTATTGGTAGAAAATGGGCCGATTTAGTTAACCGATCCATTATTACCCAAATTGCATCGTATCCTTTTCTCGTCGTTGGAAGTCCCACCACAAAGTCCATGGTGATATGTTCCCATTTCCATTCCGGAATCTCTAGTGGCTGCAACAATCCACTCGGCCTTTGGTGTTCAGCCTTAACTTTCTGACAAGTTAAGCATTTACTAACGTATTCTGCAATCTCGCTTTTCATGTTCGGCCACCAAAAGTTGTGACGAAGGTCTTGATACATCTTAGTACTACCAGGATGTATCGAGTACCTCGAACTATGGGCCTCACACATAATCTCTTCCTTCAACTCAAAATTATTTTGAACCCAAATTCTTCCCTCAAAACTAAGTAAACCTTCTTTATCAAGGTTATACCTAGTCTTCACGTCTTCCTTCATTATCTTTTTCATTCGCTCGCATTCTTCTGTACTTATCTGTACTTCCTTAACCCGTTCCACTATCATCGGTCGAGTCTCTATTGAAAATAACATCATTGTTGTTTCCCTTGGCAACTTAACTTCTAATTCCATTATGGCCATCTCTGTTATTAACTCATTTTGAGTCGTTAACATTGACAGCTTTTCCCTACCCTTTCGACTTAACGCGTTAGCTACTACATTCGCCTTCCCCGGATGATATAAGATATCATAGTCATAATCTCTTATCAATTCTAACCACCTTCGCTGCCTAATATTCAACTCCTTCTGTGTGAAGATATATTTTAGACTTTTATGGTCCGTGTATAACTCACATTTTTTGTGGCGCCCCCAAATCCGGGTACTTAAAACCCGAACTCGGTGCTTCACGATACCATTTCTATGAGCAAAATAATACTAATAGTAATAACAATAATATAAATATCAAACTTAATTTACATATATCAAAGTCTAAATCTCAGGTACGCGACCTTTAAACTTTAATTACATCATAGATAATAATTATCATTGTCTTAATAAACTTTAACTATTGCACATAATATTATAAATCTCATTCGAACAGCTTTCATTTCCCCTTGTTCTTTCCTGAGCCTTCGGGTTGATTATACTTAACTGAAAACATTTAATTTAAGCAAGAGTGAGCATTTAAGTGCCCAACAAGTAATAACAATTATAAACAATAGATGAAATGTTTAAATGTTTTCTTTGTACTACCCTTCTACAATCACTCAATAGTTGTGAAGTAATTGTGAAGTAATCTGAACTGATAATAATAACATAACAACTCTCTATCAAATTTTTGAAATTATGTATTGACTATAAATAGGGTTAAGGTAACATACTATGAATATTATTTTCTATTTTCGAAAAGGTTAAACAGAAATTCATCTGAAAACCGTCATAACTTACGGGCACGGGGGGTGATCAGCCCGTCATAACTTCTGAATCTGCATCTAGCTGGTCAAACAGCGTAGAGGTATATATATATATATATATATATATATATATATATATATCAACATGTGATTAAATACAATGATTATACAAGTGGGGACACTTGTATAACCATATATAGAAATTAACGAACAGAATATATATATCTGAAGTACCATATAGTATCATGTTGATAAACAATGATCGGATATAACATATATAACAATAGGGTTAATAATCTAGTACAATAATAATATAATTCTGAAACTTCTTACTCATGTCCATTGCATAAAGGAAATGCAAAGGTAAGATACTTGCCTGGTACGCTACTTATAATTCGCAACTTAGTTTTATCTTTTATGTAATCACCTATCAATAATAAGATCATTTTACTGATTAGAATAACAGGTCACAACACATAATACTGCCTATTGCAGTCAGCACATAACCCAATCACCTTGTTACACATATCCCACAGTCATTGAATCACAAACAATTATTAATACAGTCAAAATATCTAAGTTCAGATCAATTTCTGAAATATGTCGGTATACCGACGGCTTTATCAGGTAATTATCGAGTCTAAGACTCTATCGTGTAGTTCAATGGTCGTTTAGATATTTTAAATATCAATCATAGTATTTTTTATAGCCTTATAATAATTTTTAAATAATTATTATAATTTATCATGAATTTTCAAACATCGAAATCATTATTAAATGATTTAAATATTAAGTAATTCTATTCTCATTAATATTTAATTAATATTAAACTATTAATGAAACTATTGCCAAAATATTAAAGTTATTTATAATAACTCAAAATATTTTAAAGTATTAATATTACCCTTAAATGATTTTTAAAATATTTAAAATTATTTTTAAATAATTACCATTAATATTAGAATATTAATTTATTATTTATCAAAATATTAAAAGTCATTTATTATAACTTAGAATATTTTTAATTTATTTATTTCTTTTTTAAATGATTTTTAATTCGATAAAACCAATTTTAAACTATTTATTTAATATAATTACTAAATAAATCTAATATCATTAATATTATATCATTAATGAAACTTATCTTAAAATATTAAAAGTTATGTTTTACAACTTAAAATATTATTAAATACCTTATTATTATTTAAAATGATTTTTAATACAATAAAATAATTTTTAATTAATTTATTTAATGCATTTATTAAATAATTTAAATTCCAATAATATCCAAATAAATATTAATATTTATGAAAAATATGTCAAATTATTAAAAGTTAATTTTTATAACTTAAAATAATTTTTAAAACTACTTTTGTAATTTTCAGAATTTATTTACTATTTTTAAATAATTTTTAGAAATTAAGTTAATTAATTATAATAAGTCAGTCGCTAAAGCCCTTCGGCGACAGTAAGTGTCGGCTTAGGTGTTCTTGAGAAACCCATGCATTCAAAGCCAGTGATCGAGCTTGCTTGTTTGACCATCAATCATTTTCTCTATGAATCGTTTCTAGACATGATATTGATTAAATGTTGTAGTATGTATGTAAGAGTACATGTTCATAACCATTTCTGCACCAAATCATAAAACATGAGGGAGATCTAAGCATCATAACATGCTGTCAGAGCTGTTCTTCACATTTCTGGGCTTCCCAGAATTTTCAGTAATGGCCAGTCAACGGTATTGATGGCCTTGTACAATTATTTCTGCACATGTTATGGGTGGTCTACACATCGGGCTGTATAGAGTAACTAACATAGAACATGATTCAAGCCATGTTCAAGTCTAAACATAATTAATCAAAAAGATCTGAGCTAGCAAACATGCTGTCAGAGTGTTTCTGGATTTTTCCTAGAAACCCAGAAGTTCGAGTTCCTAGTTTCATGCTCGATTTAATTTAGGTTCCAGCCTTGTTTCATATGATATAATGGTTCTTATTATAGAGTACATGGTAAGGAACAATAACATAATATGAGATCATCATAACATCAACACGATCAAGATAAATGGGCCGGTCAAAGTACCCTCCCCAGAACTGTTCTTGAACATTTCTGGGTTTCCCAGAAATGTTCTTCAGCAGTTTCGACTACATAAGTTTGACCATCACTAGATTTGATTCTGTTAAGGATATATGGTATATAAAGGCTTTAGCATGTAGTCTTCATGTCAGTATACAACTACAAAACAACAACATTGAAAAACAACTTAAACATATTAAGATCCAAGCTCTGCAAAAACACTGTCAGAGATTTCTGGGCAGATTCTAGGTTTCAAGAACAGCTGGCCAATGCCGATCAACCCACTTTGACCTTAAATAACTATTAATCTACAACAGATATGGACCTGATTAAAGTTAGATATTAAAGAACTCCTAACAGACTACAAGTAAAAACTTTCAAAACACAAAAACACATAACATAATGAGATCTATGAGACCTGACATTCACTGTCAGACCCCTACTTTCAAAAATTTCCAGATTTGGAAAATCATCAAATCTGAGCCTCTACATGTTATGGATCTAACATCTAGCCACCTAGATCATTGATCAACACCCCATACAATATATTTAACACAAAAAAAATTACATCCAACATAAGATCAAAAGATTTTCAAATTTTAGGGTTTGCACATTTTCTAAGCTTTGATCTTGCTGCTGACTTTCTGATTTGTTAATGATAATCGTGGGGCTTGCTTTGTGACTGATCTAACACTAGAATATTGTGGGTTTGAGCTTGAGAGAATATAGTTAAGTGTAAGTGATCAAATTAGGCTAAATGTGCACTTTCTCTCTCTTGAATTCTATATAAAACATGTGTGCAATGAACTTGGTTGATCACATGGCTATGATTTGTAGCTTGTATGCTCATAGCTAGGTAGACTAGGGTGGCTAACAAGATATTGCTAGATTTGGCTAACAATAATTTAACATATGGGACAAAAAGGGCACTTTTGTAATTTTATTTTAATCTCAAGGGTATTCTTGTCCAAGGTACTTGAATCTAGGGTTTAATAACTAGATTTCAAATCTTAAGGTTTCCCAAATAATTTTTAGGGTTTGAAAATTTTAAATTAAAGTGTAATAAAATTTTAATTAAAACACACTAATTTAAAATTAGGGTTTTTAATAGAAAATTAGAGTTTTTAAATTAGGGTTCCTTAATATTATTAGGGTTCCCAAATTAACGATTAGGGTTTCCTAATTAATATTATAATTTCCTAAAATAGTAATTAGGGTTTCTAAATTTAACAAATTAGGGTTTTCAAAATAATAATTAGGGTTTCTCCTAATTACAGAAATTCTATAATACACAATAAAATTCATATAACACAATTACTACTCAGTCTTAAACTCATAACTGAGTTTAACAATTATGGTTTAATAACACGTTATAAGGGTTATGACATAATTTACCATAATTGACCAACCATTATCATTCAATTTACAGTACATATTTATAGCACTGAAAAATTATAATATAATTAATATTATATTATTATTCTCATCCCTCTTGATCAATACCCAAATTTAGGGTTTGGATTCCATATCTGATTTATTTTTCATATGCAACATTAATAATTAAGTTAAAATAATTAACTTAAATATTTTGAACAAATTCATATAATATAATATTTATTATTATAATTCTAAAAATCATTTCATATATTATTTAAATAATATAAAATCATGTTTTCATGGAAAATAATTAATAAAACATTTCTGCTTAAAAAAATTAATCACTATAAGAATATAATTTGTAATGATCAATAATTCTAAAATTATTTATAAATTTTTAGGTACTAAATATATTTGTGTTTTTCATACACATTACTAGACACTTATTCTCATCATTAAAATAAAAAAATTATATGCAAAATTTTATATATATATATATATATATAGAAAATATCGGGTTATTACATTTTTCCCCGTATAAATAATGTCTCCATATTTTTAAAGCAAACACTACAACTGCCAATTTTAGGTCATGAGCATGATAGATCTTCTCATAATCCTTTAACTGACGTGATGTATACACAATGACCTTGCCATGCTGCATGAGCACGCAACCTAGTCCTATATGCGACGCATCGCTATAAACTACAAAATTTTCCGTATCATCTGGTAAGGATTTTAGTTCTTGGAAACTTTTTTCACACCTGGCTGTCCACTCATACTTCACCGACTTCCTTGTCAGATTCGTCAACGGAGTAACTAATTTAGAAAAGTCCTGAATGAACCTTCTATAGTCTCCCGCTAACCCCAGAAAACTCCTAACCTCAGTTGGCATTTTCGGTTGCTCCCACTCGTTCACCGCTTCTACCTTCGCTGGATCTACGGATATGTCATCTTTGTCTATAACATGTCCTAGAAACTTCACTCATTCAAGCCAAAATTCAGACTTAGTAATTTCGCATAAAACTTCTCCCTCCGTAGTGTTTCCAACACTATTCTTAAATGTTCAGCATGATCTTCTGGCGTCTTAGAATAGACTAGAATATCATCAATGAACACTACAACAAACTTGTCCAAATACTATTTGAACACTCTGTTCGTCATATCCATAAATGTGGTTGGCACATTCGTCAACCCAAACGACATCACCATAAACTCGTAATGCCCATAACGAGTTCTGAACGCTGTCATAGGTACATCCTCCTTTCTCATTTTCGGTTGATGATACCCCATGCGCAAATCTATTTTAGAAAAATACTTTGCCCTTTTCAACTGATTGAATAGATCATCGATCTGGGGCAACGGGTATTTATTCTTAATCGTTAATTTGTTCAACTCTCGATAGTCGATACAAAGTCATAATGAATTGCCTTCTTCTTTACAAACAATATCAGTGCTCCCCACGGAGACACACTCGATTGAATGTACTTTCTATCTAACAGTTCCTTTAACTGAACCATTAACTCCTTCATCTCAACTGGCGCCATCCTATATGGTGCCTTTGAAACTGGTGTCATACCCGACAACAAATCAATCACGAATTCTACATCCCTATCTGGCGGAATACCGGTTAACTCCTCCGGAAACACATCCGCGAACTCTTGAACTACCAATATCTGTTCAATGATGTTCCCACTCTCTGGGTATCAACCACATGATACAGATAACCCTTACACCCTTTCTTCAACATCTTCCTAGCTTGTGTCATCGTTAGAAAACAAGAACGTCTCGGTGATTTATTACCATAAAACACCACCCCAGGTTTCTTAAAAAGTCTTAAGTTCACACTCTTTCTATGACAATCTATTATTGATCTATGGATAATTAACCAATCCATACCGAGAATCACATCGAATTCCTTTAACTTATCGGTAAAAGATCTACCGATAATCTATTACCCTTGATATCTACGAAAAAATTCCTATGAATGTGTTCAATGAGAATTATCTCCTCGTTTGCTTCCTTAATGTCTAAAGGTATTTCTAACTTTTCAGGATTTAATTTCAATTGCTTAGCAAATTCACATTCTATAAAAGAACAAGTAGCACCCGAGTCAAATAACACGTATGCATTTATTTCATTGACTGGAATGATACTTGCTACTACATCCGATGATGCAACCACATCTTGGATGGTCATATTAAATGTTCAGGCTGAGGGTCTACCCAATGATGGTGTTGGTCCAGTAATGGCCAAATTGCCACTACTAGAACCTTTACTACCCTCCGCACCTTTCTTTGGGCAATTTCTTGCCATGTGGTCCACCTACCCATAAATAAAACAGCCCTGATTTTTCTTAGGATTAGGACAATTAGGAGATATATGACCCTCCTGTCCACAGTTATAACAACTCATTTTCCCCTTCAGATAGACTCCCAGATGAGTCTTGCCGCATGTCTTGCATGCCTCCATCCTACATTTAGGATCCCCTTGTTTCACCCCAGTATTCCCATGGTTAAAAGTTTTCCTTTTAGGCACATTGCCACTATTGCTGGCAAACTCTGCCTTATTTCCTCCCTCTCCCTTACTCTTATTCTTTCTATCCTTGTGGTATTGGGTCAACGCCTCACTACCACCCTCCGCTATTATCGCCTTTTCCAGAATGGTCCCATAAAAAGCACTCTGAACAACCGATATCCTACTATAGAGCCAGGGTTTTAGGCGCTGTTCAAACCTACGAGCCTTCCTCTCCTCCGTGTCCACTTGGTGTGGAGCAAACCTTCCCAATTCATTGAATTTGGCCGCGTATTGGGGAACAATCATGTCCCCCTATTTAAGTTCGAGGAACTTAA
Source organism: Panax japonicus (assembly GCA_020205505.1). Classification (NCBI taxonomy): domain Eukaryota; kingdom Viridiplantae; phylum Streptophyta; class Magnoliopsida; order Apiales; family Araliaceae; genus Panax; species Panax japonicus. The sequence goes on from CM035113.1 coordinate 59,837,672, forward strand.
TCTCCATCCTCCCTTGCATGCTAGTAGGGAAGTAGTTCTCAAAGAATACCTTCTTGACATGTTCCCATATAACAGCACCTATTCCTGCCCCACCCTGGTGAGCCTCCCACCAGTAGTTGGCTTCCTACTTCATCATGTAGGTCGCAAAAGAGGCCTTTTGCGCCTCAGCTATGTTTGTAATAACAAACGCCTTTTCTATTTCCTTGACCCATGTTTGGGCCTCCATCGGGTCTGTTGTTCCCTTAAATTCGGGTGGATGTACACTCTTCAATTCTTTAAAGGTAGTCGTTCGGGCTACCCTAGGTCCTGTGGGTGCTCTACCCCAAGCATGGTTAAATGCAGCCGTTAATAAATTAACGAACTCTTACACTGGGTTATTAGGACCTCCCTCGTTATCATTATGTGATTCCGCCTCTTGGTTACGTTGTCTTCTTCTTGGCGGCATTTCTGATTAAATAAATAAAGTTCCATTATTACTTATTTGCTTACTTCGTTATTAGTCATCAAACAACTAAACAATAACTCATACACAACAAAGAAATTTAAAATAAAAACTTCCTTAGATTAAAATGCTTCTTTATAGATCAGAACTATTTACACGTTGCTTTCCATAGCCCAAAAGCTATTACATATATATCCCGCGATTGACTTCCACAAAAATTGGGATTTACAAAAAGACTACCATTTAATTATACAAAAGAGGGTTTTACGTCACTATACAAAAGTATGTACCATACTAACTCCTAATACTGCCTAACAACATTTTGATGCTTCTCGTTCACTAAAAATCGACACAATATCTCGACTTATAGTATGTCGAGTCTGTCCCGACTCAATAGAATAAAAATTTGTCTTAAGCTTGAAATCCTCATGTGCACTGTCATTTATATATGACATTCGTGCTATCTTCTGGTCTTTTTCAGCCAGTTTCTCACGAAGTTCTACGACCTCGTTCTTATAGTCCCTAGCCTTGTCAGTCATGAGCACTTTCTCATCATGCTCTATCTCATAGTCTGACTTTGCAGACTCCTTCGCACCGTAGAGATCACTGATCTCTTCCTTCTGGTGCTGCACCATATTGTGCAGTTGCACACTACGGTCAAGCACTGAGAGGTACATCTCCCTCATAGTCTCGGTAGGTGTCGACTCTAGAGCAGGCATCACCGTATTAATCGATGTCACCTCCATGTTATCCTCCACATCTATCATCATATTCATATATGATGTTAATACCATGTTCTCCTCAGAATAATCCTCCTCCGAGTAATATTCCTCGGGCTCTAACTCTTCTAGAATCACTACAGGTATGTCTGCTATAGGCACCGATACTCTCTCAACTCTGTTCACGGACTCCTCGCTGACTATATGTATATCCTTATACATCAAGCTATCGACCGACATCTATAATAACACATAACAAATTGATTAGTACATAATACACAATAATATAAGCACAAATCACATTTAATTCATTTAGGGTTACTTTTCACCAATGATTGTGCCTTCGTACGAATATTCCCGGATAAAACGAATATTACCCGACCAAATGAATATTTTATGACAACTTGCTTACTTTGCAACATTTGTAAATATTACCCACAACTATAACATTATTTCAAATCCACACCTTATTATTCAAAATAACATTTAGAGAAAAATTAATCTTTATTCATAAAAGTTGGGGTCTTACAATTTATATACATATATATATAAGCAATAAAAAGTTACAGATCGATGATCCGGGCATACCCACACAACGCGACCCTCAACGATAGTAGATATGTATGTACAGAAGTGATAAAAAGCTTAATATCTGAAATATCTTAAAGTGGGCTACCAAGAAGACTTCAGATAGCTTTTGACGCCTGAAAACACAGTTTCCACCGGTTAAATTTCAGTATGTTGTAAAACACGAGCTCACAAGTGTTTAGAAAAAAGAAGCACTCAATTTGGAGCACTATAGAAGTGTATACATAGTGAAATGAACAGAGTTTTCTCTATCTTTTTTTTTTCAAATGACCAACCAAATGCCTTTATTTATAGACCTAATGGTCGTGGGTCTACTCGCGGCACTCGCGGGTCTACCTGCGGCATTCGCGGGTCTACCTGCGACTGCTGGGGTTGCCCCAAGCCATGCGGGGTTCTGTCGTCTCAAAGTGCGTGCACTCGTGCAACGCGTTGTTCGCTCGAACCTTCACAACTTTCAATCTGGGCATCAGAATGAGGCGTGTTGTACCTTTCTGAAATGTTGTTGTCTAGAGCTACACAATGACATGAGATAAGAGGTTGTACAAAATCGGAAAGATGGGTCCATGACCAGATCTTCTAGTCTTCAAATTCTATCAGGTGTGTTGTCTTGTGTAGTAGTCACTCGGGATTTGAGCTATGGTTCTTGTGGGACACTTCTGTATGCACTATGAGTTTGAATGATGCTGAAACGACGTGAATGTAGTATCGACGTGGAAAATGACAATTTTGCCCCTTATCGGAGTTATCTCCGGCTTTGCACAGATGTAACAGTCGTTGCTCAGGGTTATCTCTGAGATTGGGCTGCTGTGAGTGTTGATTGTCCTTAGGGTTGTCTCTGAGGTGTGCCTGACCTCCCGGGGTTATCTCCGGGGTTGGAACTGAATCCCTCAGGGTTATCTCTGAGGTTAGAACTGACTTTTCTGGGGTTATCTCTGGAACAAGAACTACATCCCTCGAGGTTATCTCCGAGGTTTAAACTGAGTATCCTGGGGTTGTCTCCGAGATTGAAATTGAGTATCTCAGGGTTATCTCTGAGATTGAAAATTGTATCTCCCATGGTTGTCTCTGGGGTTGAGCTGATTTGACTTCTAGGGTTATCTCTATAAGACGATTTTTCCCTCATTCAAGGTTAGTAACAGGAATGCAAAATTTTAAGTGACTACATTGCTTAAAATTGAACTTTTATACAAATCAAACCCTTTGTATATAGGTGCAAACGAGGCATAGCACTACTTCCAGATAATTACAGTTAGGCCCAATAAACACACATACACACACATTCAGATTAATTAGGGAATTGAAAAGTTATGATAATCGTGTTTTCACAGAAGTCGGGGGGTTCCTAACACCTTCCCCCACTTAATCAAGCCCCTGAACTCTATGAATCTCGGTTTCCAAGAAATGTTAAACAGAGTCCAACCATAGAGCCTCTGTGTAAACCTTTTCAAAATCGGTTGAGTTGGTGCAACGATTTTAAATCTACCAACTGGCGACTCTGATTTTCAAATCGTCGACATTTTTATGTCGGACTCTTTTCAAACTCTCCTTTTCAAACAAAACTCAACAAACTAAAGAAGATAAAGGGTATAAAAGAAAAGAGTAAAATTTTTCCTGACGTTGACAACAAAGACACATACACACAAACTAGGGAACAAAAAGTGCGGTAACTATGTTTTACGGAAGTCGGGGGTGCCTAACACATTACCCCCACTTAATCAACCCCCCCCCCCCAACTCTATGAATCTCGGTTTCCAAGATCAATTAAATAGAGTCCAATATTGGGCCATATTGCAAAACCTTTCAAAACTCGGTTGAGTTGATACAACCATTTAACTCATATCAACTTGCGGCTCTGTCTAATTAGGACCAATAAAAATGAAATCTTTTCAAATTATTGACATTATATGTCAGCCTTTGTGACGCCCTCAAAATAGGTCCACACAACCCATTCTGACTCGCCAAAAATAACACTACTGATGCAAACTTTTCTATTATAAAAATTGAACTGTCGTGCAAAATATGACGACACATATACTATGAGTTTCAATACAAATATTGTAACAAATATAATACGACAATATTCATACACAAATTATTACAATTCCATATAAAATACAACAGCAAATATTTCAAGTCCTCAAAGGAACACGAGAAGATTGTTGTCCTCCTCATTCTAATGGAGTGCATTTTTTACGCTTTAAAATTTGAGTTTGCATCATCCTATTTGGTTCAACAAAATAAACTATTACATGATGTATAAAATGCATCACACACATTTCAAGTTCTCAATATAATTATTATGCCACACTGTTCTATAACTTGATGAGGATTATGACTAATTTGAAACACCACTTTATACCCATGTTCTCTCTGCTAGTCCCAGCTACACTTTTATTTCTTGAAAGGAATTGTGAAACAAAAGGGTGAGCACAAATAACCAAGTAAAGAATATCATGACTTAAGATAATTAAATTATCAATAGCCTTCATCAGTAATAAATCAGATAGTTAGAACATATGGTAGAAGATAAAAGTTTTAAACCATAATTGCAGCGGAATCAACAATCCATTAGAAGAGTCAAGTAGAACATAATGTCTACTATCTTCTCCAAATTAAAAGTTCATCATCAATATTTTATTCCTGTAACACCAATCAACAGTTCTTCGTTGTACCCAAGACAAAGAGAACTTTCACCACATGTCTTTACCTGAAATACCAAAGATCATGGTTATACCATTTCACAATTCATGTTTATAATTATGCCATTAAATTCATCTTTGCACTCTAGGCTAAAGATATTCAATTGTAACATCAATAGTCATGCCAATTAACAGTTCATCTTTGTACTACAGCCAAAGACATACAACTATAAAACCAATAATCAATAGTCCATTTTTGCACTACGGGACAAAGACATTCAATTGTAAAACCAATTGTGACACCCCCAAAATAGGTATACATCACCCATTCTGAGTCGCCAAATACATGGTAAAAATTCAAATACAACTTAATAATACAACTATCATGTTAAATACGACAAAATATAAACCGAGAGTTTTAATACAAATATTGTCTTCTAGACAATATTCAAACTCAAATGGAGTCCTCAATACATTTATTATCACACTATTTCATAGAATAGCGAGGAGTACTATTGCAAACATCTGGACCGTCACTCCGTTCTCGGACTAGTCCCGGCTATGTTCTCATTTCATGAAGAGAACAATGAAAGCAAAAGGGTGAGCTCAACTAGCCCAGTAATAAATATTATGACTAAGATAATGAAGAATAATTTATCGTTAGCATTTAACAGTGTTAAATTGATAAAATATAACAAACATCAAGTTTAACTGCAGCGGAACAAGCAATCCATTAGAAGAGTCAAGTAGAACATGATATCTACTATCTTCTATGATTTAAAAGGTTTTTCATCACTTTTATCGCTCAAACTCAGCTTAATAAACAATCCACATCATCGAATCACCCTTGCACTATGGCTAAGGATATTCATTACTATCGCGACCACAAATTATCCATGCACTACAGGCCAAGGATATTCGTGTTTTCACCGATGGTCATGATCATGCCAACAATTGTCCGTCAATGCACTACGGGCCAATGAGGACTTTTATCACATCATTTGTAACATTATGGTCATGATTATACCGAATAATCCATTGTCATAATCATACCAAGTCCATCTATGCACTACGGGCCAAAGATGACTTTTATAACAATATAAGCATTAGGATTATGACAATGGTATAAGAATTCAATTCAAAGAAAGTAAATGATAAATTTTTAAAGATTTATAATTTAATCTATCCAGAATTCAATAATGTCCAAATTGTCAAAATGAAGCGCAAATATCAAGGATATTCTACTAATTTCATGGAGTATAGAAGCCAAAACTTTAACAAAATTAGTATATAATTCTGAATCTAAAACAAAATAATATTACTTACATACTACAAAGTATTGAAGAAAATATTATTTCATATGAATATTGAATAAAAATAATATCCCTTACCTTAAAAAGAAGAGTATTCCAATTGGTATAGCGGGGATATTCTTGAAGAAAACTTTCACTTTTTTCTACGCTCAAAACTTCTCAAAACTCTAAAGAAATACGCTCAATAGTATAGAAGAAGAATTCTCTAATTCTGGTGTGATTTTCAATTATAACTAAGCATTCTATTTATAGGAGAATGGAAATGATACTATTTAAATATTTTAGAATCACGGACCAACAGTAGAAAAATCATGGGGCGTACGAATCGGTTGAAAATATTTTTAGGATTTACTATATAAACACTATACGGATACTATGCAAACACTATACATAATAAAATATAATATATTCTATTTTTCATAAAAAATAAAACTTATTATATAATAAATATATAATAATTACTCCTTCCGTGACAATTTCAAAACTTCCCGTGACCGTCCCATTTTTTCATTACACGTGGGCCCCACCATATGTCCTTATATAATATATATATATATATATATATATATATATATATATATATATATAACAAAATTGAGAGAACTTCTACCGACAGTTTTGAAAAAATGAATAAATGGGGGTCAAAATAATAAGCAAAATTTACAACAAATACTTCATAAAAATCCTCTCAATATTTTTAACAATATTTATTCATCATTATTATAACATGCAATAGTAACAACCAGATCGTTCCCAGGAAAGAGGGGGCTTTCCAATAAGGATTTATCCCTATTGGCGCTCAATTAGGTGACCACCTCTCCTCGACAGAACTTTCTAGACATTGTTAATTATGTCGATAATAATATGAATAACTTGTCATCTAAATTATTGATTTAATAATATATAAAATATCGATAATAATTGAATCAACTAACGTGGGATACTATGAAACAATTACTATAGAAATAATTGAACAAAACTGAGTGACTTCTCACGTAAGCATCAATAATCAATACCATGTGCTACTATGGAACCACGCGTATTACTGTACTTTTCATCATCGGGTATTTCAACAGTTAACGGAAAAACTTCCGTTGTTACTTTTATAAAAAGATATTTCTGTAATTTTCTAACTATGACAATAATTCCAATATGGGGTCCACCAATGATTGTGTCGTCGTACAAATATTCCCTGTTAAAACGAATATTCCCCGACCAATCGAATATAATATAACAACTTGCGTACTTTGAAAAATTTATAAATATTACCCACAACTATAGCATTATATCACATTCACTCCTTAATATTCCAAAATGATATTTATAGAAAATTCATCTTTATTCATAAAAGTTAGGGTCTTACAACCTCCCTTTCTTCTAAAAATTTGCCCTCGAAATTAGGGTACATACATGATATGATGATGAGGTGAGGATACCTTGATCTCATTTCAGATTCTAACTCACAGGTCATTTCCTGAACATCGTGATTTCTCCACAAAACTTTGACTTTAGATATAACCTTGGAGCGTAGAATATGTTCCATCGTATCCAAGATTTTAACAAGAACCTCTTCATACGTTAAATGTTCCGCTATTTCATCCGGTTCTAAATCAATAATGAGGTTCGGGTCTTCCACATATTTATGTAACATGGATATGTGAAAAATGTTATGAACACAAGACATACTTGGCTGTAACGAGAGTCTATAAGCCACAGTTCCTACTTTGTCAAGTATTTTAAATTGTCCAATGAATCAAAGATTGAGTTTTCCTCTCTTTCCAAATCTGGTAACTCATTTCCATGGTGCCACACGTAATAACACATGCTCTCCAACATTGAATTCCACGTCTTTTCGATGAAGATCAGCATAACTCTTTTATCGATCGTGTGACGTCTTTATACGTTGCCAAATCATTTGAATCTTTTCCATAGTCATACGTACCATTTCTGATCCCAACAACGTTGCTTCACCCACCTCATCCCATCATACTAGAGAACGACACTTTCTTTCATACAATGCCTCAAATGGAGCCATGCCGATAATTGTTTGATAACTATTGTTGTATGAGAATTCTACTAATGGTAAGAACTGGTCCCAACTTCCCTTGAAGTCAAGGACATATAGTCTTAATAGTTCCTCCAAAGTTTGAATAGTCCTCTCCAACTGCCCCTCTGTCTGAGGGTGATACACCGAACTAAATCATAAATCCATGCCAATAGCTTTTTACAAACTAACCCAAAATTGTGAAGTGAATCTTGGGTCTCGATCAGAAACTATGGATACTGGCATACCATGCAGTCTTACAATCTCGTTTATGTATATATGAGCAACATGTTCCAGTGTAAAAGTTTCTTGTATAGGTAAGAAATGAGCATACTTGGTCAATCTACCAACAATGACCCAAATTGCATCTATGCCTTGAGAAACCTTGGGAAGACTAGTAACGAAATTCATGGTAATGTGCTTCCACTTCCATTCTGAAATTTCAAGTGATTCCAATGGACCTTGTGGCACTTGATGCTCCGCCTTGACACGTTGACAAGTTAAACACCTTGAGATAAAATCCGCGATCTCTCTTTTCATATTGCACCACCAAAATATATGTTGAAGATCACGATACATTTTGGTACTACCAAGATGGATTGCAAATGGTGTGTTGTGCGCCTCCATCATGATTTTATACTTCAAGTCAGAATCGTTAGGAACACAAAGTCTGGAGTTGACTCGAAGTATTCCTTCTTCATCGATTCTTGCTTCCGGGATAGCACCTTCTTGCATATTTTTCCTCATATGCATCAGCTCTAGGTCTATAGCTTGAGCATCTTTAACTTTATCGATTAAAGTGGATTCTACTCATATGTTAGCTATCATCACGTGGGTCCCTGGAGTCTTTAACTCTATCTCCATCCTTTGCAAGTCATACAAAATGGGCATTTGCATTGACAATAATGCACTCGTACCTGCATATGATCTTTTACTCAATACGTCAGCTACTACGTTCATTTTTCCAAGTGGAATTGAATAGTATGATCATAATCTTTTAATAGTTCAAGCCAACGTCGTTGCCGCATGTTGAGTTCCTTTTGAGTGACGAAATATTTGAGGCTTTTATGATCCGTATAGATCTCCACTTTCTCCCCATACAGGTAATGCCTCCAAATTTTAAGTACAAAGACAACAGCTACCAACTCTAGATAATGAGTAGGATAATTCCTCTCATATTCTTCGAGTTGTCGAGAGGCATAGACTATGACTTTCCCATGTTACATGAGAACATATCCTAACCCTTTGCTTGAAGCATCACTGTAGATGACAAATCCCACCGAACCAGATGGTATTGTCAGAACAGGTGCTGAAATGAGTCTTCTTTTGAGTTCTTGAAAAATCTTCTAATATTCCTCACTCCAACATAATTTTGTATCTTTCCGAGTCAGCTGAGTTAATGGAGTAGCGATTCGAGAAAACACTTCTACAAATCTCTGATAATAACCCGATAAGCCGAGAAAGCTACGTACTTCGGTCACTAATTTAGGTTGCTCCACGCTTTGTATTGCTTCAATCTTCGCTGGGTCAATAGATATTCCAAGACTTGATACTTCGTGCCCAAGGAATGCTACTTCTTCAAGCCAGAACTCGTATTTCTTCAACTTGGCATAATGCTTGTTTTCACGAAGCTTATGGAGTATCAGCCTCAAGTGTTGTTCACGATCTTCACATCTTTTGGAGTATATGAGGATGACATCAATAAATATAACCACTAAATGATCCAAATATTCCTTGAATACTCAGTTCATCATGTCAATGAAGGCAGCATGAGCATTAGTTAATCCAAAAGACATGATTAGGAATTCATAATGCTCGTACCGAGTTCTGAAAGCCGTCTTTGGAATGTCATCAGTTTTAATCTTTAATTTGTGATATCCGAAATGAATATCAATCTTTGAAAAGAATTTGGCGCCTTGAAACTGGTCAAACATGTCATCAATAAGTGGCAATGGGACCTATTTTTGATGGTGACATGGTTCAACTCCCGATAATCAATACAAAGTCGCATACTCCCAAATCGGTGTTTAACAATTCCTGCAGTTGGGTTTTTAACTTCTGAAGTTCAATATGAGCCATTCAATATGGGGCTTTAGAAATAGGTTTTGTACCGGGTTCAATGTCGATACAAAATTTAATTTCACGCTCTGGGGGCAGGCCATGAAGTTCTTCCGGGAATACGTTAGGAAATTTCTTAACAATAGAAATATCATTCAAAACTAACGTATTTTTGTTTTAATCCGTGACATGAGCTAAGAAAGCTTGACATCTATTTTTCAATAAATGAATAGCTTTATAGCTTGAGATGATAGTGATTGATTTTAATGGTTTGGTTGCTTGAATTCGCATAATAAGTTGGTTAGGAATATGAAAACTAACAACCTTACGAAAACAATCAATTTTTGCTTGATGAGTAGTTTACCAATTAATCCCTAGATTTACGTCAAACGCAAGTATTTTTAAGGAAATAAGATCGACAGGTAATGTGAGGGTACCGATTTGAACCAAAAAAGACTTATAAACAGTGGATGTAATGAAGGTTTCTCCCAACGGAGTTTCAACAAATAAGTCAAAGTCTAATTTCTCCGGAGTCAAATTTAAACGTTGAGCGCAAGTAGGAGAAATAAAAGAATGGGTAGAACCAGTATCAAATAAGTTATATACTTCGCTAGAGTTTATGATAAGCTTACCCGTGATGACCTCGTTCGGGTTCCTTGCTTTTTGGGAGGTCACAACAAACGCTCTCCCTTGAAATACTATTTTTGATTTGTCTGGGACGACATTTGGTGTCACCGTTCCAACTGGACTTAGCTTCCCTGTACGAAAAAATCTAGCTAGGTGACCTTCTCTTCCATAATTGTAACACATTTTGGACTGATGCGCACAATTTGGACTGATGTGTCGCTCCCCTTCGCATTTGAAGCATATGATAAGTGGTCGTTCTCCTTCCTGAACAATGGGTGTTAGTGCTGACATCTTTCCAGCATTGTAGAATCTCCTCTTCTTGAAATGTCCACTTTTACGGTCTTGGTCATGATTACCTCCAAAGTGGTTACCATTTCTGGCATGTTCATTCTCTCCACGTTTGTTGTCACCGCTTCGATGACTGTTACCACTGGTATTATCATTTTGTCATCTGCTTCCTCTTGGTTGGGTTGATTCGTTATCGCGCTCCAATAACTGAGCCTTATTCACAACATCTAAATACAAACACAATTTGTGAGAGATAAGGTATTAACGTATCTCGGGTTTTAAACCTCTTAGAAACATTCGTGTCATTCTCTCCTCATTATCAACTAAGTGAGACGCAAATTGGGATAACTCGGCAAACCTAGCTTCGTACTTTGACACGATCATATTTTTCTGTTCCAGCTTGATGAACTCTACCTCCTTCATGTGACGAATACTTTTGGGAAAGTACTTGTTATTGAATAGTTCTTGGAACTTCTCCCAAGACATCTTCAGTGCGGCAGGTTGAGTATGCTTTACAATTCCCACCAGTAATTTGTTTCTCCTCGCAACATAAAAGTGGCAAAAGGAACCTTTTGCTCTTCGGAGCATCCCAAGACATCAAATATCTTGGTGATCTGCTTTATCCACGTCTCCGCCTTAAGTGGTTTTTGCTATCCAATAAACTCCGGTGGTCCTAGCACCTTAAACTTCTTAGTGGTGACCATCCGAGAGTTGCCAGTGTTTCCACCTGTATTTTGGACATGAGTCTCTCTTGCCTGATGTTGTACGAATTGCAGAAAGCTCCTAAACATTTCGTCGTTCACCATTTGGTCGGTGTTGTTGTTCACCTGAAGATTATTGCCTTCCTGATGCACATTATCCTGGGTGTTGATCTATGGTGACTCAACGGTCTCATGTGCTCCATTGTTATTCTCAACATTATCGAATGCATTTTCCAATACTGCCACAAAACAAGGGTTAATTGACATGCAACATATTATCCCTATACTCTGACCTACCAATTAAATACCAAATAAACTTAGGTAGGTCATACTAGCGAAGGAATTTCCCGTCTCTCCCCTCCTAGGTCTTGTTGTTAGGTTTGTAACATTCAAGATCGCAATCAAATTGCAAAAATATGCGGAAGCGTGTAAAATCAGAGTTTTAAAAATTTACAAACCATAAACCCGGATCACCCTTTATGCGCAATTATTAATTAAACGAAAAGATAAAGAATAAAATCATACCCTTGAAGATCGAGCTTCCTCAGGTACAAGTTCACCTCCAAATCCTTTCGCGTTCAACTTGAATCCACCGGGTTTGGTTCCTTCCTTTGATCAACGTTAGCCACCCAAGTGTTTGGCCTCTAGAGGTGATCCACCAAGGAAGAACAAAATTCAAGAAGATGGGTATTTGGCTCAAACCCTAGTTTTTTATCTCTCATAGAAAAGGGTGTACTCTCCCAACTTTTGGAATTACGTATCTTTGATATCTGATATAAGACTCCTCTTTTAAAGATATCAAGTAACCCTATTAAAATAAGGTATTATTTATTTAATTAAACTCCTTTAATTAAATGGGCTCCCTAATCTTATTAGGGATAATTAATTAAACTCCTTTAACTAATTTTCCCTCCTAATCCTATTAGGAATAAATGAGAGTACTTATATTAATTAATTCCCAAACTCCTTTAGGAATTAAATAATAATAATAGTAATAATAATAATAAGACTCCTCTTATTAATTTATATTTAATATTTCCAAAATATTAAATAATAAATATTAAGCTATTTAATTTATTCTATCACTATAGATTAAATTAAATATACTTAACTTATTATTACGATTATGCCATTAACTTCTTAAATAATTATTCTTCCTTATATGGTGTGACCCTTTAGGTTCTCCATATTAAACCGGTTGTGAATAAATCAATTAGAACAATTCTAATCTTATTTAAATAAATAAATTAAACTAATAATTTATTTAAATAAATAATATTTATTCTACAATAGGGATAAGCCTCCCTAGCGATCAACGACTTTCCAGATAATATAGATTTCAACATTAATCATAAAAGAACCTTTGAGTAAATAGTTACCGTACAATTCAATCCTTCCACCATACAATGTCCCAATTAAATATAAGACATGGAATTTCTGTCAAGTCTTATTTTATTTAATTATATGTATTTCGACTCTTAAATGCACAACTCCAAATAATGCAAATTAGAAACTCCTTTCTAATTTCATTCTGCCTTGGCCAAGGACTACTGGGTTGTCATTTATCGAATCACATAGGACATTTCTCTTCTTTTACTAGAAGTGGTAGATTCTTTATTGATCATACATTATCTCCATGTACAACTTATTATACCCAAGCATACCCTTTGATATACCCTAAGGGTCTTAAGGAATAAGTCAAAGTATAACTCATCATACACAAGATACTATGATGATCTCAAGTCCAAGGATCACTTGTACTACTATCACTACAGGAATTCCTATTGACATGCAAGTAAAACTCCATTAGGTATTCCTTAGCGAGTCATGTTCAGTGAACTTATTCTCTAATAAGCACCTACATACTTGCTTTAGTGTCTCCACACAAATGATCATGAGATCAATCATCCTCATCAAATGAGCAAGCAACGTATATACCAATCTATCCGGATTCACTAATCCCCAATTTAGTAATCCAACGATTGGGAACTATTTTAGTTTTAAGCTTTCTAAGAATTTAGATCTCATTAGAATGATCATCATCATTATTCTAAAAGCATTGCTTAAAACTATGGGTTTATCACATATTATAAAACAGCATCATGTAGATAATTTAAAAGCCTTTAATAAATAAATACTTTTTATTAATAAATGAATAAGATTGTTACAAAGTATATGCTTTATCATCAAACATGATTGGCTTGTGTGCATATTACTTTCAATCTCCCACTTGCACTAAAGCCAATCGTCATGGTATCTCATACTCTTCTTCTCTAAGTGACGATTATCCTGCTGTTGGATAAGCTTTAGTTAATGGATATGTAATGTTGTTCTTGAGAGTCCACTATCTCTATAGTGATTTCCCATCTTTCAATGATTCCTATAATCAAATGAAAGTGCCACAACACATGTTTGGATCCAAGATGAGACTTAGGAACAATTCCTAGTTCTGTAATGAACTTTTAATCCAATCAATCAACTTGCAACTTCATTTACAACTATATACTCTGTCTTTATCACTAAACCAGCAACTCTTTGCTGTTTGGAACCTTTCCAATTCACTGCACCACCGTTCAAGGTAACCCTTTACCTTAAAGTGGATTTTCTGTAGTCTTAGTATGTCTGAAAAACTTGAGTTTGTTAAGCCCTCTAGTTTTAATTCAGACCCACCATGTATGATCACATCCTTAGTGTCAGTTAAGTACTTTAAGATGTTTTTCACTGTCTCACAGTGAACTTCTCCAGAATATGACTGATCAACATCAGGTCGTGTATATTTCATTGCATACATGATTGTCACTCATGCGATCTCTCTTTTAGGAGTCTATGGGGACTATTAAGAGAGATACACTCCATGGCTCATCAACATGAGACATCCCAGGAGTTTGCCATGCTAATCGACTTTAGCATCAAATGAATATACGTTCCTTGGGTTAAGTCGAGCATCCTTTTAAATCTATCTATATAGATTTGCATCCCCAATTAAGATACTCTTCCCAAATCATTCATGGAGGAATGTTTAGACAACTTTATCTTTACTGATTGTAGCATTGGCATGTCATTCCTTATCCGTATTATATCAACATATAATACTAGAAATGTCACGACGCTCCCACTGACCCTTTTGTACACACTAGGTTCATTCTTGTTTTTGATAAAATCAAACTCTTTTGATTGTCTCATCAAAACGAATGTTCCATAATTTGAGAAACTTGCTTCAATCCATTTCTCTGAGTGTCTACAACTCTTACCTCATCGTATATAACTGGATCATCATCTTCTATGATACGTACCTCATCATCATCATCCATGATGAATCCATACCTCCCAGGTATCTTCGGTACTATTCCAGATTTACGATTCGGTTGTGGTACAATAGGTCTATCTATAGGTTCCTCTTATTTGACTTGTAGTGTTTTGTGGTTCTTGAACTTTTCAAGATGTATTATCCTCCCACTAGCCCTTTCAATGATAAACACCTTTATCTTAGAAGGCAGCATGTTTCGTAACAAACACCTTTTGCTAAGTAGGATCATAGAACATATGCCCTAAACTTACTTTAGGATGTCCCACAAATTTGTACTTGTCAAATTTTGTCCCAAGCTTATCCTTTGAAACCTTTTCACATAAGTTAGACAACCCCTTATCTTAACATACTTAAGATTAGGAATCCTCCCTGTCCATAACTTTTATTGAGTCTTGGGGCCGGATTTTGAGGTTACCTTTTCCGTAGATATGCAGCCATTTCTAAGACATGATCCTAGAAGGATACTGGAATGTCGGTAAAATCATTATGGACCGCACCATGTCCAACAAGGTACGATTTTTCCATTCAGATACATCAATCAATTATTGCGTATCAGGATGTGTCCATTATAAGAAAACCATTTGAGATGATCTAGAAACTTATTGCACAAGTATTTATTCCTTGATCTAATCAAAGAATCTTAATACTTTGTGAATTTATTTCACTTCTGAATTCTTTGAACCTTTCAAATAATTCACACTTGTATTTCAACAAATACATACATTCAACTCTTTGAATGATCATCTCCTTTTCTTATATTAGTTTGTTCAATTTATAAAATAATTTTTTTACATAAGTCAAGTATACAAAATCTATTAAGTAATGTTTCAGTTCTATACAAAACATTATTATTATAAATAGAACAACAATTGTTCTTAATTATAATACCAAAGATTTCATTGTCCAACAATAAAATAGAAATAATGTTTCCAACGAGAACTGCAATACAATAACAACTTATTGACTTAATAGACTTGCCCGTAGGCATTGCTAAACTATAAATTTCTATGGCTAATGTTGCAGCCTTTGCTTCATTTCCCACACATAGGTTTACTTATATTTGTTTAGCTTTCTACTTCTACTTGGTCCCTTCATAAATCTATTTTTATGATAACCAAAGTTGGTATCCAATACCCAAGTAGAACCTTGACTTAAAGAAAAATTTATTTTAAATCATGAACAAAATTGTATTTGCAACCGAAACTTCACTAAGCTTCTTCTGGTTAGCCTCTGCAAGATGCTTCTCGCAGTTTCTTTCCAGTGTCCAGGCTTATTGCAGTGGAAGCGAACTCCTTTGCTATCCGTATTAGTTTTGTTCTTATTATCCTTTGTTTTTGCCTTTATATTTACCTTCTTAGAATCGTTCTTCTTTTCAGAAGATCCTTTGGCCCCTACCAGTAAGACATGGTATTTCTTGGTTGGAAAGTGACTCTCAATATTTTTCAACATGTTAAGCAAATCAGCGAGGCTGATATCTAGCTTGTTCATATGAAAAATTCACAACAATTGTGAAAGGAGTCCGGAAGTGAGTGCAAGATCAAATCTTGGTTCAACTCTCCATCCATGACAAAACCCGTTGTCCTAATTGATCAATCAAATTGATTATGTTAAGGACTTTTATTTGTACCGTAGTGTCATCGGTCATTCTAGAACGGAAGAGCTCCTTAGATATCTGATATCTATCAGTCCTACTTTCCTCACCATCAACTACTTGATGTGCAGGAATATACTAGGAGTATCCATAGTTTTAAGCTGACGCTGAAGCTCGTTACTCATGGATGCGAGCATGATGCATTGAGCCAATTATGCATCATCTAGCCACTTTCTAAAAGTAGCATTATTTTCCTCAGAGGCATTGTCTGCAACCATTGCAGGGATAGGCGTATTAAGGACATAAGATAGCTTTTCAGCCATGAGAACTATTCTCAATTTCCTTAACCAATCCATTTAATTTGGTCCGGTTAAATAACATCTAATATGTTTCGCAGTGATAGTAATTTAGACATTGTAAAATTCTGTAAATGAATTTGTAATTAACAACATTTTAACATACATTCTTTTATTAATTACCAAAATAATTTAGGTCTTGTTTTAAATTGGTATCTCCCACTATTTTCTTCAAACTATATTACCCTCACTTATATAGTTAGGCAAAATCTATTTAAAGATTTGCTAGTGAGAATAAGGATCCCATTTCAAATGTATATAGCCTTGTGTGTGCACAACAAACTATATATAAATAAATAGGTAGACAACTCTTGTCAATTACATCAACTATGTAACTCCTTGTATTTTGCCTCTTAAATCATAATGGTCAAGTGTGTGCACATCCGAACTAAAATGATTTAAGTTAAGTCAGACCCAGCATTTCCATATAAGTGAAGAGAAAACTACAGCCCTTGTGTGTGCACAACAAAGCAGTAATGTTCAATTCCTTATAAACATCATATGTAATAAAAACAACATCTTAAATATTTAATACTCGCCTTGTGTGTGCACAACAAACTCATATTAAATATTCAATACTCTATTGTTTCTATCATGCTAGAAGGCGACGTTCGATATTCCAAATATCTTTGAACGTTACAACTTAATATAAAATATTTGAGGGGTTTGCTATTAATTTGTCTCATCTTGTTTAGCGCGCATGCACATATATATATAAAATACGCGTCATATTAATTAACATGCGAAGCATGTTTGCATAATATATATAATATATATAATATAAGCATGCACATATAGAATACTATATTCTATCCGGATTGATTATGGACTTTTATTCTAGTTTGGTTCACTAGAGCCACCAAGTGAACCAAAAGGTCAAACCCTAGGGGTTGCAAGAATTAATATTTAAATATAACTATTACATTTAAACCCGGGCTTCATTACAAACGGGTTTTTAAGCGCTCCTTGCTCTTTGATCTCCAATTCTTCAAAATTAATTCTAACTATTCCTATTACAAAACTATTTAAAATAAATAGATACCTTGATCAGCAGTCAAGGGGAAGTACATAGGAGGGAGTTAGAATTTACATTAAGAAAAATTAGAGAAGACGAGGTACGCAGACCCCATTTAATAAAACCCATACATTCATGCATCCAACTAAAATAAAATCCAATCACATTGGTCAATAGTCCATAATCAATCCCATTTATTATCATACACATCACCATATGCATCAATAAATTACATTCATCTCATGAATAATAAACATTTAATATATATATTGATATCATTTAATGGGCAAATTTAGTTAGTATAAAATCTAATTTTGAATCAAAATAAACTCTTTTATTTTAATCCAAATTTAAATCAAAATAAAACTATTTTATTTTAATTTATCCAATTTTGAATAAAATAAACTATTTTATTTTATCAAAATCTTTAATCAAAATAAACTCCTTTATTTCAATTAATTATGGAATCCAATTCCATGTAAAAAAAAAACTTTTATTAAAGGAAACATGGATTATCTTTCCTATTCACAAATAAACTCCTTTATTTTGAATAATATGAAATTTTATTTCATATCTAAATAAACTCCTTTATTTAAGGAAATTAGGATTCTCTTTCCTATTCACAAATAATCTCCTTTATTTTGAATAATATGAAATCTTATTTCATATCTAAATAAACTCCTTTATTTAAGGAAAGATGAAATTCAATTTCAACTCTAATTAGTTATCATGGAATCAAATTCCAACTCTAATTAGTTAGCATGAAATTTAATTTTAAAATTAAAATGAACATTTTTTATTTTAAGATTAAAATAAACCTTTTATTTTAAAATTAAAATAAACTTTTATTTTAATTATAAAATTATTAAAATATATATTACATATACATAATATATATTACTGTAATATATATTATATTATATATACATTACCGAAGTTAACAGGATTCATGTTACTTATATATTATATATATATATATATATATATATATATATATATATATATATATATATATATATATATATATATATATATATATATATATATAACCGAATATATATATATATATATAATCAAGACTCCCATTTCCGTGCAACTAGAATATTAAAGACTAGCGGGGTCCCGTGCCTCCGGCACTATATGAACAATATGATTTAACTCAAACTTTGAACGACCAAAATAATTTATTGAGTGAGCGGAAAATTTAAAATCATTTGTATTTTATTAAATTATTAGATAGATAGATGTATTTTATTAGATAGATGTATGAACGGTGAGATTTATCCCAAACTTTGGACGGCCCAGATGATTTATTGAGTGAGCGGGAAATTCAAAATCATTTGTATTTTATTAGATAGATTACAAGGGAAGCTCCTGGGTCACGTCCCACGTGATAGAGATAGCCGAAAAAAAAAACAAGCAGCTCGCGATTTTTTTTTTTTTTTTTTTTTTTTTAATAATTTTATACAATAAAATTATGCCCAATTAAATTGTTCTAAACACATATCAATATACATATCAAATTAAAACAATTAATAATTCGCATAAAGGTTTGGCTCTGATGCCACTGTTAGGTTTGTAACATTCAAGATCGCAATCAAATTGCAAAAATATGCGGAAGAGTGTAAAATCAGAGTTTTAAAAATTTACAAACCATAAACCCGGATCACCCTTTATGCGCAATTATTAATTAAACGAAAAGATAAAGAATAAAATCATACCCTTGAAGATCGAGCTTCCTCAGGTACAAGTTCACCTCCAAATCCTTTCGCGTTCAACTTGAATCCACCGGGTTTGGTTCCTTCCTTTTATCAACGTTAGCCACCCAAGTGTTTGGCCTCTAGAGGTGATCCACCAAGGAAGAACAAAATTCAAGAAGATGGGTATTTGGCTCAAACCCTAGTTTTCTATCTCTCATAGAAAAGGGTGTACTCTCCCAACTTTTGGAATTACGTATCTTTGATATCTGATATAAGACTCCTCTTTTAAAGATATCAAGTAACCCTATTAAAATAAGGTATTATTTATTTAATTAAACTCCTTTAATTAAATGGGCTCCCTAATCTTATTAGGGATAATTAATTAAACTCCTTTAACTAATTTTCCCTCCTAATCCTATTAGGAATAAATGAGAGTACTTATATTAATTAATTCCCAAACTCCTTTAGGAATTAAATAATAATAATAGTAATAATAATAATAAGACTCCTCTTATTAATTTATATTTAATATTTCCAAAATATTAAATAATAAATATTAAGCTATTTAATTTATTCTATCACTATAGATTAAATTAAATATACTTAACTTATTATTACGATTATGCCATTAACTTCTTAAATAATTATTCTTCCTTATATGGTGTGACCCTTTAGGTTCTCCATATTAAACCGGTTGTGAATAAATCAATTAGAACAATTCTAATCTTATTTAAATAAATAAATTAAACTAATAATTTATTTAAATAAATAATATTTATTCTACAATAGGGATAAGCCTCCCTAGCGATCAACGACTTTCCAGATAATATAGATTTCAACATTAATCATAAAAGAACCTTTGAGTAAATAGTTACCGTACAATTCAATCCTTCCACCATACAATGTCCCAATTAAATATAAGACATGGAATTTCTGTCAAGTCTTATTTTATTTAATTACTAGTAATTGCCCGTGCCTGAAGGCACGACGAAACGAAAAATTAGATTAAAATTTTAAAAGTAATACATTACATAAGAACCCTTTACAACTTAAAATAATTTACAATCAGACATAACAATTATCATAATTCATCATACAACCACAATAATTAATACATACTCAATCATCAACACATATCCAACCACCAAAATATCAAGCTAGTCGCAATTAATTTCAATAAATTTCGCCAAAATTTTCTTTAAAAATAAATATCTAAAAAGATCAAAACCTGTCTACAAAACTTACAATCATCAATAAATATTAAAACCACCAAAACAACCATCATTCCATACACAAAATCATCATAACCATGTAAATTAGTTAACTTTACAAACGAAGGAACACAAAAAATATACACATGCAGAAAATAGAGAAACAACTTCGTATTCTTTACAACTTACACCAAGTGCCTTTTAATGTGTACCTGAAAATATATGAACATACAACTTACAGAGATTGATTGATAAAACCTTATAATGAGAGTGGAAATTTTTCATGACATTTTTAGAAATGTATAAACATGTCTTCACCCTAGGACCAAAGTTACATCAACGAAGCAGTGAACCTTAATGTTAGCATACTTTCACTGTGTGCAACTGTTGCATTCCGTCTCATCTGACCACTGCAACTATGTAATTCTGCATAGCAAAATAACAATCAACATATATAATCATATACAATTTAGTTTATTTGGTCATTTTGCCAGCTCTGGTGCTACTTTCTTTATGTACTCTTCTCGCTTCTCATTTGACATTGGTTTTATGTGCTCCACAAGTTTATAACAGTTTAGTTGGCATTTTGTGCAAATTCCATGTTCAATTTGGAAAAGCCCCTAGAAACCTCAGATATTACTTATAATAAATGAAATCTATTACTTTTTTATCACCGTCAAAATTCTAAAATAAGAAGAATGTAGGAATGGATACATATGATTCAAGTTATAAGTTCTAACCTCATAAAGGAATATGTTGCCAGTTCTTAATCATCATAGCAACTCAAATTACAGAAAAGATCCTCAAAATATTCAGGAGCCTTAGCATTGTTTCCCCTGAAAGTCAAATATTTAATTGTAGTACACCACAAACTCTAGGAAAAAATGACCAGTTATCCATACATACTTGCAAGGAGTTTGACATAGTTTGCAAAGTGGTTCGTCTAACAGAGTCCAACCCTGTTCATATTCTTTTTTCCTTGTGCCACCGCCAATACAAAGGTTGATCTTCGGGCAAACTGCATTTGATGGTAAATGATGGCTTATCTCATCGAATGATGTAGTCCGATTCTTGCTTTTACTTTTCAGCAATCCCTGTCATGGTGGATAGGGATTGCAGCTCAGAATTTATTATTAGTAAAAAGGCGTTTACACTTGGTACAGAGACACACACGGGGGGAGAGAGAGAGACTTCTAAATCAACAAAAAAAAAGATAATGATGTAATCCAAAAAAGAGCAAGAAAAGAATGAGATGTCATGTAAGCATACCCCAACTCCATGGTTTAGGCTCTCCTTCAAATAGCACAGCTCAACTGATAGAGGAAGTTGTAAAGGTTTGGCAATCAATTTCTTATATTCAATAGGTGTCAACTTGTTTCATTCTTTGATGAATTCCACAAGAACATGTCTATATCTCGGATCATCTTTGATACACTCATAAACAATTTTCTTACTGTCATCATTAGGCGGATGTTGTGACTCAAGTTCCTCGGGTCAGAAGTTTTCAAATAGGGCTCTTGGTCTTAAATCTACTCCTGGAATGCATGCATATAAGTGAATCCTTCCAGTATATTGGCTCACCTGAGAAAAAAAAGGAAAAAAGAAAAGAAAAAAGAAGGCAAAATCACTTAAAAGTTTTGTTGATTGCTTCCACATGTTTTACTAATTACAGAGAAGGATAAACATCTTTTACATATAAAAGAATATTTAATTGTGTGACCCTAAAAGCAATTTATTTGAGAAGACGGATAAAGCTTCACTGACCAAATAGTAGTGATTTTCTCAAGGAGTAACAAAGCCCTTAGAAATTAAAAGTACATATTGATAGGAATAACCTTATGTCCTCAAGATAGCTAGTTCCAATTGATCTGGTTTGTATTGCCTGTTAAAAAAACAATATACTTTGCACTAAGTGTTCAAATATTAACTGCTAATTGATATTTTCATATGATTTAATCCTATAAGATTGACAATTTTTTGTCAAAAAAATGTTGTGGGAGTTCCGGTCAGCATTTCTCTTGCAAATTCTTCATTAGTCCTCCAGGCAGACTAATTCTCTGCTTAAAAACATCAAATATAAAATTAAATTATTAAAATTAAATTAAGAAATCAAATGATGTCAACAAAGCTATTGAAGTGACAGTTTCTTGTTATACCTTTTAAAAAAATTATTGAAGTGACTGTAAATTATTGAATACCTTAAAGTTGACATTTTAAAATCTCTTCCACAAAACATTTGTAGCCATTGGCTAACGTAAATTTCCTGCTGACATAAATTTGGATGGGACATTTATCTTTTTTCTCTCTCTGCTCTATTTTATATTATAGATAACTCTTCACCTTTACTCTCTTCGTCTCTGTCTTTATCTCTTATATCAGACTCTCAAGTCTCAACCCAGATCCGATCTAAAACTGATCTCAAGTGTCAAGTCTCCATTCTCCCTCCTCTTCGTTTATTCCCTATCTCACAAAGTCTTAACCCACATCTGATCTCAAGTCTCCATCTCCACTCTCCATCCTCTACGTTTCCCTATCTCACAAAGTCAAACCGACTAAAGCAAGAAGATTACGATAGGAATTTTCCATTAGAATTGTAGCTACTCTTCGAAAAGTGGTGGAAGCAAGCCTCGAAAGTCTAATCCAACCCAACCAATCCTCATGGCACAATACTGTCAACCAATAACAGAGAAAAGGTTGTTTGTCAAACTTCAGATGTGAGACAGCGGGCTAAAATAATAAAATTAGCATCCATTGTAATCAACAAAATTATGCAATTCCTGACAGCAAGCAAAACATAGTTCACAAATATTTGTAACAGAAAAAAGAAGGAAAACTACCGACATCATATGGAAAAATAACTTTGCCGGTATCTGTATCAATAAAGCACATAACAGATACCAACAACAAAATAATTTAATAGATTTCAAAAAACATAGACACATTTTTATCTATACAGATAAATTATCTCGTATGTTCATTTATGACTACATTACCTTTTCTTTACCCCAGCCCCCCATCCCAACTCCAAATTTGTCTGTGAATTATTTTACACAGTCCACATACCAGTGATCAAAACTATAAAAAAAATGTATAACAACAGTTCAACCACTCAAAATAAATTTAAAAACTAACCCAGAAAGAAAAATTCTAAACTTCTATACTCTTCTTACAAAGGATCCAACTTCTTTCCAACCACCAGCGAAACCTCATGGACCTCATCAGTCATAGTTGCAAACATTTGTCTGGGAACTATTCTGGGAACTATTCTGGGTTATACATTTACCTACTCAAAAGTGAGACTGAATATTATTTTAAGTTGGCTTAATTCGATGAAGTTAAAATACTTTAATGTACATGTAGATATTTAATTAGAAGAGACATCTTTATTGTATAATCTATTTACAAGTTAAATTCGTCCAACTAAAATTAATTAAAACATAATTTATTCTTGAAAAATGAAAAGGTAACAAATGATCAGATCATTCAAACATTTTGTACCTATAGTTTTTAAAATTACTAACATTTCAAATCAAACAAAATCACATCTAAAAGGACTATACGGTAAAAAAGAAAAACAATGGATAGAGGTTTAAAAACAAAAAGAATGTCACGAAAGGTATAAGAACTTATCATATGCAGACTTTTTCTTCACTTCAGCATTTTATCAAGCAACTTGCTTGCACCATTTCAAAATGTAGATGACCAATTAAAAAAATCTGAGAACAATTAGATGAAGACGTGATGTAGATAAAACTGTAAACAACCCAAAACATTAGTTTCTCAAGCTAATTAAAGACGTGTATCAAACATTTGCTTGAACAAAAACTTGACGCCTAAATATATATCCTCTGCAGCGGCGATACCCACCAGAAAATGAAGAAACCCCTGCGATATAGATGGGACTGGGCTTTCGAGGGACACCTTGCTGCGATAGTGATCGAAAATGAAGACCCTGCGATAGTGATCCGAAAAAGGCGTGATTTTGGGGGAAATCTCTGTATTGGATTCAAACCCTTTTTAACAACGTTCTCTCTCCTCAAAATGAAGAGTGAGATAAAGAGAAAGGGACAGACGTATAAGCGTGACTTGGCTAGGGGGGATTTTGAATTGGGCAATATTTTTTTTTTGTAAAATAAAATAATTAAGATTAAATTTGGGCCATTGGATGATGAAGGATTAATCTGGAGCGTTGTTTGTTGAAGCCGCTCTGTTTTATTATATAGATATGTATTTCGACTCTTAAATGCACAACTCCAAATAATGCAAATTAGAAACTCCTTTCTAATTTCATTCTGCCTTGGCCAAGGACTACTGGGTTGTCATTTATCGAATCACATAGGACATTTCTCTTCTTTTACTAGAAGTGGTAGATTCTTTATTGATCATACATTATCTCCATGTACAACTTATTATACCCAAGCATACCCTTTGATATACCCTAAGGGTCTTAAGGAATAAGTCAAAGTATAACTCATCATACACAAGATACTATGATGATCTCAAGTCCAAGGATCACTTGTACTACTATCACTACAGGAATTCCTATTGACATGCAAGTAAAATTCCATTAGGTATTCCTTAGCGAGTCACGTTCAGTGAACTTATTCTCTAATAAGCACCTACATACTTGCTTTAGTGTCTCCACACAAATGATCATGAGATCAATCATCCTCATCAAATGAGCAAGCAACGTATGTACCAATCTATCCGGATTCACTAATCCCCAATTTAGTAATCCAACGATTGGGAATTATTTTAGTTTTAAGCTTTCTAAGAATTTAGATCTCATTAGAATGATCATCATCATTATTCTAAAAGCATTGCTTAAAACTATGGGTTTATCACATATTATAAAACAGCATCATGTAGATAATTTAAAAGCCTTTAATAAATAAATACTTTTTATTAATAAATGAATAAGATTGTTACAAAGTATATGCTTTATCATCAAACATGATTGGCTTGTGTGCATATTACTTTCACTTGTCTCACATCTCGGCCAGGGATCATATCCCTAAGCTTTGATACCAACTGTGACGCCCCCAAAATAGGTATACATCACCCAACCTGTGTCGCAAAATACATGGTACAAAATTCAAATACAACTTAATAATATAACTGTCGTGTAAAATACGACAAAAATAAATTGAGAGTTTTAATATGAATATTGTCTTCTAGACAGTATTCAAACTCAAATGGAGTCCTCAATATATTTATTATCACACTATTTCATAGAATAGTGAGAACTAGTATTGTAAACATCTGGACCGTCACTCCGTTCCCCGACTTGTCCCGACTATGTTCTCATTTCCTAAAGAGAACAATGAAAGCAAAAGGGTGAGCTCAACTAGCCCAATAAAAAATATTATGACTAAGATAATGCAGAATAGTTTATCGTTAGCCTTCAACGGTGTTAAACTGATAAAATATAACAAACATCAAGTTTAACTGCAGCGGAACAAGCAATCCATTAGAAGAGTCAAGTAGAACATGATATCTACTATCTTCTATGATTTAAAATGTTTTTCGTCACTTTTATCACTGAGACTCAGCTTAATAAATAATCCACATCATTGAATCACCCCTGCACTACGACTAAGGATATTCATTAGTATCACGACCACAAATTATCCATGCACTATGGGCCAATGATATTCGTGTTTTCACCGATGGTCATGATCATGCCAATAACTGTCCATCAATGCACTACGGGCCAATGAGGACTTTTACAACATCATTTCTAACATTACGGTCATGATTATACTGAATAATACCTGGTCATAATCATACCAAGTCCATCTATGCAGTACGGGCCAAAGATGACTTTCATAAAAATATAAGCATGATGATGATGACAATGATATAAGAATTCAATTAAAAGAAAGTAAAGGATAAATTTTTAAAGATTTATAATATAATTTATCTAGAATTCAATAATGTCCTAATTATCAACATGATACTGCTTTGTGAAGTAAAATTCAAGAATAATATTGTATCAAAAATGATTTGGACCGAAAAGGAATCAATTTTTGTCATGAATAGTACCCCGGGTGAATAGTAACTGAGTGAATAGTACT
The DNA here is from genome assembly GCA_020205505.1 of Panax japonicus. Lineage (NCBI taxonomy): Eukaryota > Viridiplantae > Streptophyta > Magnoliopsida > Apiales > Araliaceae > Panax > Panax japonicus. Next base: position 59,864,348 of record CM035113.1, read on the forward strand.
CTGTGAATAGCAACTTTGGGAATAGTAACCCCGTGTGTGACACCCCCAAAATAGGTATACATCACCCATCTTGAGTCGCCAAATATATGGTACAAAATTAAAATACAACTTAATTATACAAAAGTCTTGTAAAATACGACAAAACATAATCTATGAGTTTCAATAAGAATAGTGTCATCTAGACAATATCCACACTCAATGGAGTCCTCATTACATTTATTGTCACACTATTTTATAGGATAGTGAGGACTACTAAAACAACCATCTGGACCGTCAATCCATTCCCCGACTCGTCCCAGCTATATTCTCATTTCCTGAAGAGTACAGTGAATAAAAGGGTGAGCTCAAATAGCCAAGTAAGAAATATTATGACTAAGATAATGCAGAATAATTTATCGTTAGCCTTCAACAGTGTTAAACGGATAAAATATAACAAACATCAAGTTTAACTGTAGCGGAACAAGCAATCCATTAGAAGAGTCAAGTAGAACATGATATCTACTATCTTCTATGATTTAAAAGGTTTTTCATCACTTTTATCGCTCAGACTCAACTTAATAAATAAACCACATCATCCCTGCACTACAGACAAAGATATTCATTAGTATCACGACCATAAATTATCCATGCACTACGAGCCAAGGATATTCGTGTATTCATCAATGGTCATGATCATGTCAACAATTGTCCATCAATGCACTATGGCCAGTGAGGACTTTTAGGACATCATTTGTAACATTACGATCATGATTATACCAAATAATCCCTGGTCATAATCATACCAAGTTCATCTATGCATTACAGGCCACTTATGACTTTCAACATATTATAAACACGAGGATGATGACAATGATATAAGAATTCAATAAAACAAGTTCAAGGATAAATTTTTAAAGATTTATAATTTAATTTATCCAGAAATCAGTAACGTCCAAATTGTCAACATGATACTGTTTTGTGGAGTAAAATTCAAGAATGCTCAGAAGAATATTTCTATGAAAAGATACTAGATGAAGCGCAAATGTCAAGGATATTCCACTAATTTCATGGAGTATAGAAGCCAAAACTTTAACCAACTGAGTATAATAAAATATATGAAACCACAAATGGATTTTTGCCCACCATGCGGTAATCCACGTAGATAGATCATTTCCACGATTTAATAAGGAATGAATACGAAGGATCATTCATCATGCATGTGGTAATCCACATAGACAGGTTATTCCAATAGAATAATAATGAATGAAATAATAGAAGAATTCACCAGGCGTGCGTAATCCGCACAGACGGATTATTCCAATAGAATAATAAAGAATGGAACCAGGTAATGTGTAACCCACACAGACAGGATATTCTATTAGAATAATAAAGAATGGAACCAGGTCATGCGTAATCTGCACAGACAGGATATTCCAACAGAATAATAAAGAATGGAATAACAAAAAAATTCACCAGGCATGCGATAGACCGCACAGACTAGTTATTCGACCAAAATAATAAAGAAGGGAATAACAATCCTTACGAGTATTGAAAGAAAATAACTCTCTTCATGAATACGAAAGAAATAATACCCATTACCTTTAGAAGAAACTGGATACTGGAATAGTGAGGTAGCAGGCTTCTCTTCTTTCTCTCTATAATTTCTCTCTATAATAATTGCTCTTGTGAGAGTTAGTGAATTGGTGAGAATAAAAGAAGAATGAGTTTCTATTTATAGGAAAATATAGTTTCGATAATTTCACGTTTTGGGGCTCAAAATATTACAGTATAATACCTTCCTCTTTTTCCTCATTTTTAATTTAGTCCTGCAAGTATTATGAAACTTGCACCACCTCCCCTAATAGTAAATAATGTGAATTAATAGTTCATTCATGTGACTTAATAGTAAAATCATGTGAAAAAAACTAATTACAGTATATTACCTTCATCTATACCTCTATTTTTAATTTAGTCATGCAAGTATTATCAATCTTGCACCACATCCCCTAATAGTACATAAATGTGAATCAATAGTACACACATGTGAACAAATAGTTATAAGCATGTGAAATAATAGCAATTAATTTCTCATTTATCCGATTAATTACCCGATTGGTTAATATAACCTCCAGACATCAATCATTATCGAAATAAATGTCAATTTCCACTAACACTAATAATTCCAACACAATGGAAATATCAATTTCATCTTTAATCAACACGAACTTATTCATTATTAATTTTATAACTCACAATATTTAACAACTATATCATTCCCAAGAAAGATGGGGCTTTTCGATAAGGATTTCTCTTTATTGGCGCGCAATTAGGTGACCAAACCTCTCCTTGACAGAACTTCTAGACATTGTCAATATTGAAAATAATAATATGAATAACTTTGTCATCTCAATTATTGATTTAATAATAATAAATATTATGCAGATGATACTGTGATAATAATTGAATCAATAATATGAGAGATATGATGCAACAATTACTGTAGCAATAATTAAGTATAACTGAGTGACTTCTCATGTAAGCATCAATAATCAATACCGTGTGCTACTATGCAACCTCACGTATTAATGTACTTTTACTATCGGGTAGTTCAACAGTTTAACGATAACACTTTCGCCGTTATTTTTATAAAAAGATAATTATGTCGTTTTCTAACTACGACACTACTTCCGTTGTGGGGTCCACCAATGATTGTACTATCGTACGAATATTCTCTATTAAAATGAATATTCCCCGATCAATCAAATATTATATAACCACTGGCTTACTTTGCAAAATTTGTAAATATTACCCACAACTATAATATTATATTAAATCCAAACCATAATATTCAAAAATATATTTCGAGAAAATTATTCTTTATTCATAAAAGTTTGGGTCTTACAACCTCCCCTTCTTATGAATTTTCATCCTCAAAATTAGGGTACGTACCTGGTATATCGAAGAGGTGAGGATATCTTGACTTCATCTCAGATTCTAACTCCCAGGTCATTTCTTCCACATCGTGGTTTCTCCACAAAACTTTGACTTGAGGTGTAACCTTGGAACGTAGAATATAATCCTTCTTATCCAAGATTTTAACAGGTAACTCTTCATACGTTAAATCTTCCTCTATCTCATCTGGTTCTAATTTAATAATGTGGTTTGGGTCTTTCACATATTTATGTAGCATAGATATGTGAAAAACGTTATGAACACGAGACATACTTGGCGGTAAAGCGAGTCTATAGGCCAAAGTTCCTACTCGATCGAGGATTAAAAATGGGCCAATGAATCGAGGGTTGAGCTTTCTGCTCTTTCCAAATCTCGTAACTCCCTTCCATGGAGCAACACGTAACAACACATGGTCTCCAATATCGAATTACACGTCCTTTTGATGAAGATCAACATAACTCTTTTGTCGATCTTGTGAGATTTTTATATGTTATCGGATCGTTTGAATCTTTTCCATAGTCATACGTACCAACTCCGGTCCCAACAACGTTGCTTCACCCACCTCATCCTAGCATACTGGAGAACGACACTTTCTTCCATACAATGCCTCAAATGGAGCCATGCCAATACTTTCTTGATAAATATTGTTGTAAGAAAACTCCACCAATGGTAAGAACTTGTCCCAACTTCCTTTGAAGTCAAGGACATAGAGTCTTAATAGATCTTCAAGAGTTTGAATAGTCCTCTATGACTGCCCGTCCGTCTGAGTATGATATGTCGAGCTAAATCATAAATCTGTGCTCATAGCTTTTTGCAAACTAACCCAAAATCTTGAAGTTAATCTTGGGTCTCGATCAGACACTATGGATACTGGCATACCATGCAGTCTTACAATCTCGTTTATGTACATATGAGCAAGGCGTTCAAGTGTATAAGTTTCTCGTATAGGTAGGAAATGAGCAGACTTGGTCAATCTATTAACAATGACCCAAATTGCATCTATGTCTTGAGAAACCTGGGGAAGAACAGTAATGAAATCCATGGTAATGTGCTCCCACTTCCATTCTGGAATTTCAAGTAGTTTCAATGGACCTTTTGGTACTTGTTGCTCTGCCTTGACTCGTTGACAAGTTAAATACCTTGAGATAAACTCTGATATCTCTCTCTTCATATTGCTCCACCAAAATGTATGTCGAAGATCACGATACATTTTGGTACTCCCATGATGGATTTCAAATGGTGTGTTATGCGCCTCCATCATGATTTTATACTTTAAATCAGGGTTGTTAGGAACATAAAGTATGGATTTGACTCGAAGCATTCCTTCTTCATCGATTCTTGCTTCCGGCATAGCACCTTCTTGTACTTTCTTCCTCATACGTATCAGCTCCAGATCTAAAGCTTGAGCAGTTTTCAACTTTATCGATTAAAGTCAGTTCTACTCGTATATTCGTCATCATCATATGGGTCTAAGGAGTCTTTAACTCTATCTCCATCCTTTGTAAGTCATAAAATGGGCCTTTGCGTTGACAATAATGTACTCGTACCTGCATATGATCTTCTACTCAATGCATCAGCTACTACGTTCACTTTTCCAAGATGGTATTGAATGGTATGATCGTAATCTTTCAATAGCTCAAGCCATCGTCGTTGCCGCATATTGAGTTCCTTTTGAGTGAAGAAATATTTAAGGCTTTTATGATCCGTATAGATCTCCACCTTCTCTCCATACAGGTATTGCCTCCAAATCTTAAGCACAAAAACGATAGCTGCCAACTCTAGATCATGAGTAGGATAATTCCTCTCATATTCTTTGAGTTGTCGTGAGGCATAGGCTATGACTTTCCCATATTGCATGAGAACACATCCTAACCCTTTGCATAAAGCATCACTATAGATGAAAAATCCCTCCGAGCCAGATAGTATTGTCAGAACAATTGTTGAAATGAGTCTCCTCTTGAGTTCTTGAAAACTCTTCTCACATTCCTCGCTCTAACCGAATTTTGTATCTTTTCAAGTCAGCTGAGTTAATGGAGTAGCTATTCGAGAAAACACTTCTACGAATCTCCGATAATAACCAGCTAAGCTGAGAAAGCTACGTACTTCAGTCACTGATTTAGGTTGCTCCCAGCTTTGAATTGCTTCAATCTTTGCCGGGTCAACAGATATCCCATGATTTGATATCACGTGCCCAAGGAATGCAACTTCCTCAAGCCAGAACTCACATTTCTTCAACTTTGCATATAACTTGTTTTCACGAAGCTTTTGGAGTATCAACCTCAAGTGTTGCTCATGGTCTTCACGGGTTTTGGAGTATATGAGGATGTCATCAATAAAGACTACCACAAAGTGATCCAAATATTCATTGAATACTAGGTTCATCATATCCATGAAGGCAGCAGGAGCATTAGTCAATCCAAAAAATATGACTAAGAATTCATAATGCCCGTACCGAGTTCTGAAAGCAGTCTTTGGAATGTCATCAGTTTTAATCTTCAACTGATGATATCCGGAATTAAGATCAATCTTTGAAAAGAATTTGACTCCTTGCAACTAGTCAAACAGGTCATTAATGCGAGGCAACGAGTACCTATTTTTGATGGTGACATGATTCAACTCTCGATAATCAATACAAAGTCGCATACTTCCATCTTTCTTCTTAACGAATAGAACAGGAGCACCCCAAGGAGACGTACTAAGATGAATGAAACTGATGTCTAACAATTCCTGTAGTTAGGTTTTTAACTCCTGAAGTTCAATAGGAGCCATTCAATACGGGGCTTTGGAATGGGTTTTGTACCAGGTTCAAGGTCGATACCAAACTCGATTTCATCCTCCGGGGGTAGGCCAGGAAGTTCTTCAGGGAATACGTCAGGAAATTTATTAACAATAGAAATATCATTCAAATCAGACGTATTTTTGTTTAAATCTGTGACATGAGCTAAGAAAGCTTGACATCCATTTTTCAATAACCGAATAGCTTTATGGCTTGAGATGACCGCAATTGATTTTAATGGTTTGGTTGGTTGAATTTGCATAATAGGTTCATTAGGAATATGAAAGCTAGCAACCTTACGAAAACAATTAATTTTAGCATGATGAGTAGTTAACCAATAAATCCCTAGAATCACGTCAAATGCAAGTATTTTTAAGCAGATAAGATCCACAGGTAACGTGCAGTTACCGATTTGAATTAAACAAGACTTATAAATAGTTGATCTAATGAAGGTTTCTCCCAACGGAGTTTCAACAGATAAGTCAAAGTTGAATTTCTCCGGAGTCAAATTTAAACGTTGAGCGCAAGTAGGAGAAATAAAATAATGGGTAGAACTGGTATCAAATAAGGTATATACTTCACTAGAGTTTATGATAAGCTTACTCGTGATGACCTCGTTTGGGTTCCTTGCTTTCTGGGAGGTCACGACAAATGCTCTCCCTTAAACTACTGGTTTTAACTTTTCTGGGACGGCCTTTGGTGCCTCCATCCCAACTGAACTTATCTTCGGTGCACGACAAAATCAGGCTAGGTGACCTTCTCTTCCACAATTATAACACGCTTTGGACTGCATCGTGTAGTGTGGACTGATGTGTCCCTCCCCTCCACATTTGAAGTATATTAAAGGTAGTCGTTCTCCTTCCTTAACAACGGGTGTTAGTGCTGACGTCTTTCCATCATTGTTGAATCTCTTCTTCTTGAAATGTCCACTCTTATTGTCTTGGCCATGATTACAACCGAAGTGGTTACCATTTCTGATATGTTAATTCCCTCCACGTTTCTTATCACCTCTTCGATGACTGCTACCACTGGTATTATCATTTTGTCGGCTGCTTTCTATTGGTTGGGTTGACTCGTTATCGTGCTCTAATAACTAAGCCCTATTCACAACATCTGAATACACACACAGTTTATGAGAGATAAGGTATTGACGTATCTCGGGTTTCAAACCTCTTAGAAACATTCGCGTCATTCTCTCCTCATTATCAAATAAGTAAGACACAAACTGGGATAACTCGGCAAACTTAGCTTCGTACTGCGACACGGTCATATTGTTCTGCTCCAACTTGATGAACTCTACCTCTTTTATGTGATTAATACTTTCAGGAAAGTACTCGTCATTGAATAGTTCTTCAAACTTCTCCCAAGACATCTTTAGTGCGGAAAGTTGAGTACGCTTTACCGATTCCAACCAGTAATCTTCCTTTCCTCGCAACATTAAGGTGGCAAAGGGAAAATTGTGCTCCTCGGAGCATCCCAAGACATCAAATATCTTGGTGATCTACTTTATCCACGCTTTCGCCTTAAGTGGTTTTGGCTCTATAATAAACTCCGGTGGTCCCAGCTCCTTGAACTGTTTATCGGTGACCGTCCAAGAGTTTCCAGTGTTTCCACCTACATTTTGGACAAGAGCCGCTCTCGCCTAATGTTGCATGAATTACATAAAGCCTCTGAACATTCCATCATTCATCATTTGGTCAGTGTTGTTGTTTGAATGAGGACTGTCGCCTTCCTGATGCAAATTATTTAGATTATTGATATGTGGAGACTAAACGGTCTCCTGTGCTCCATTGCTATTCTCAACATTCTCGGATGTCATTTTCAAATTCTGCCACAAAATAAAGGTTAATTGACATGCAATATATTATCCCTATACTCTGACCGACCAATTAAATACCAAATAAACTTAGGTAGGTCATACTAGCGAAGGAATTCCCCGTCTCTCCCCTCCTAGTTCTAGTCTCACATCTTAGCCAGAGATCATATCCATATGCTTTGATACCAACTGTGACGCCACCAAAATAGGTATACATCACCCATCTTGACTCGCCAAATACATGGTACAAAATTCAAATACTACTTAATTATACAACAGTAGTGTAAATTATGACAAAACATATTCTAAGAGTTTTAATAAGAATAGTGTCATCTTGACAATATCCACACTCAATGAAGTCCTCATTACATTTATTGTCACACTGTTTTATAAAATAGCGAGGACTACTCAAACAACCATCTGGATCGTCAATCCGTTCCCCGACTCATCCCAGCTATATTCTCATTTACTGAAGAGAATAGTGAAAGAAAGGGTGAGCTTAACTAGCCTAGTAAAAAATATTATGACTAAAATAATGCAGAATAATTTATCGTTAGCCTTCAACAGTGTTAAACTGATAAAATATAACAAACATCAAGTTTAACTGTAGCGGAACAAGCAATCCATTAGAAGAGTCAAGTAGAGAATAAAATCTAATATCTTCTATGATTTAAAAGGTTTTTCATCAGTTTTATCGCTGAGACTCAGCTTAATAAATAAACCACATCATCCTTGCACTACGGCCAAGGATATTCATTAGTATCACGACCAAAAATTATTCATGCACTACGGGCCAAGGATATTCATGTATTAATCAATGGTCATGATCATGCCAACAATTGTCTATCAATGCACTACGGCCAGTGAGGACTTTTACCACATCATTTGTAACATTACATTCATGATTATACCGAATACTCCTTGGTCATAATCATACCAAGTCCATCTATGCACTACAGGCCACATATGACTTTCAACATATTATAAACATGAGGATGATGACAATGATATAAGAATTCAATAAAACAAGTTCAAGGTTAGATTTTTAAAGATTTATAATTTAATTTATCCAGAAATCAATAACGTCCAAATTGTCAACATGATATTGTTTTGTGGAGTAAAATTCAAGAATGCTCAGAAGAATATTTCCATGAAAAGATACTAGATGAAGCGCAAATATCAAGGATATTCCACTAATTTCATGGAGTATAGAAGCCAAAACTTTAACCAACTGAGTATAATAAAATATATGAAACCGCAAATGGATTTTTGCCCGCCATGCGGTAATCCACGTAGACAGATCATTTCCACGATTTAATAAGGAATGAATACAAAGGATCATTTACCATGCATGTGGTAATCCACATAGACAGGTTATTCCAACAGAATAATAAAGAATGAAATAACAGAAGAATTCACCGGGCGTGCGTAATCCGTACAGACGGGTTATTCCAACATAATAATAAAGAATGGAACCAGGTCATGCGTAACCCGCACAAACAGGATATTCCAACAAAATAATAAAGAATGGAACCAGGTCATGCGTAATTCGCACAGACAGGATATTCCAACAGAATAATAAAGAATGGAATAACAACAGAATTCACCAGGCATGCAATAGACCGCACAGACAGGTTATTCCAACAGAATAATAAAGAATGAAATGACAATCCTTACGAATATTGAAAGAAATAACTCTCTTCATGAATACGAAAGAAATAATACCCCTTACCTTTAGAAGAAACTGGATATTGGAATTTTGAGGTAGCAGACTTCTCTTCTTTTTTCTCTATAAAATTTCTCTCTATAATAATTGCTCTTATGAGAATTAGTGAATTGGTGAGAATGAAAGAAGAATGAGCTTCTATTTATAGGAAAACATAGTTTCGATAATTGCACGTTTTGGGGCTCAAAATATTACTGTATAATATCTTCCTATTTTTCTTCAATTTTAATTTAGTCCTGCAAGTATTATGAAACTTGCACCACCTCCCCTAATAGTAAATAAAGTGAATTAATAGTTCATTCATGTGACTTAATAGTATAATCATGTGAAAAAAACTAATTACAGTATATTACCTTCATCTATACCTCCATTTTTAATTTAGTCATGCAAGTATTATCAATCTTGCACCACCTCCCCTAATAGTACATGAATGTGAGTCAATAGTACACACATGTGAACAAATAATTATAAGCATGTGAAATAATAGCAATTAATTGCTCATTTATCCGATTAATTACCCGATTGGTTAATATAACCTCCTGACATCAATTATTATCGAAATAAATATCAATTTCCACTAACACTAATAATCCCAACACAATGGAACTATCAATTTCATCTTTAATCAACACAAACTTATTCATTATTAATATTATAACTCACAATATTTAACAATCATGTCATTCCCAGGAAAGAAGGGGCTTTTCGATAAGGATTTCTCCTTATTGATACACAATTAGGTGACCAAACCTCTCCTTGACAGAAATTTTAGACATTGTTAATATTGCAAATAATAATATGAATAACTTTGTCGTCTCAAATATTGATTTAATAATAATAAATATTATGCAGATGATACTGTGACAATAATTGAATCAATAATATGAGAGATATAATGTAGTAATTATTGTAGCAATAATTGAGTATAACTGAGTGATTTCTCACGTAAACATCAATAATCAATACTATGTGCTACTATGTAACCACGCGTATTACTGTACTTTTACTACTGGGTAGTTCAACAGTTTAACGATAACACTTTCGTCGTTATTTTTATAAAAAGATAATTCTGTCATTTTCTAACTACAACAATACTTCCGTTGTGGGGTCCACCAATGATTGTGTCGTCGTACGAATATTCCCTGTTAAAACGAATATTCCCCGACCAATCGAATATTATATAACCACTTGCTTACTTTGCAAAATTTGTAAATATTACCCACAAATATAACATTATATTAAATCCACGCCATAATATTCAAAAATATATTTCAAGAATATTATTATTTATTCATAAAAGTTGGGGTCTTACACCGTGAATAGTACTCCGACATGAAAAAGTTAAAACTTATCAAGAATGCTCAGAATAATATTTTCATGAAAAGATACAGGATGAAGCGCAAATATCAAGGATATTCTACTAATTTCATGTAGTATAGAAGCCAAAACTTTAACAAAATGAGTATAGAATTTGGAATCCGAAATGATATAATATTACTTACATACTACAGAGTATGCAAGAAAATATTATTTCATATGAATATTGAATAAAAATAACATCCCTTACCTTAAAAAGAAGAGTATTCCAACAGGTATAGCGGGGATATTCTTGAAGAAAACTTTCACTGTTTTCTACGCTCAAAGCTTCTCAAAACTCTAAAGAAATACGCTCAATATTATAGAAGAAGAATTCTCTGATTCTGGTGTGATTTTCAGTTCTAACTAAGCATCCTATTTATAGGAGAATGGAAAGGATACTATTTGAATTTTTTAGAATCACGGACCAACAGTGGAAAAATCACGGGGCGTACGAATCGGCTGAAAATATTTTTAGGATTTACTATGCAAACACTATGCAGACGCTATGTAAACATTATGCATAATAAAATATAATATATTCTATTTTTCATAAAAAACAAAACTTATTATATAATAAATATATAATAATTACTCCTTCCGTGACAATTTCAAAACTTCCCATGACCATCCCATTTTTTCATTACATGTGGGCCCCACCATATGTCATTATCATATATATATATATATATATATACAGTCCGGATCAAGTGCATACCCTTTATCTTATTCACTCGTGCTCACCCTCCTTTAGGCGACGGTTTCGGTCATACAATTGTCGTCTATACTTTTAGCGACGTTATATGTTGTCTGTCACTAAAACTATAGACGATGTTTGTATGACCGAAACCGTCGCCTAAAGGGGGGTGAGCACGGGTGAGTAAGATAAGGGGTATGCACTTGATCCTTGCTATATATATATATATATATATATATATATATATATATATATATATATATATATATATATATATATATATATATATAGTTTTGAAAAAAAATGAATAAATGGGGGTCCAAATAATAAGCAAAATTTATAACAAATACTTCATAAAAATCCTCTCAATATTTTTAACAACATTTATTCATCATTATTATAACACGCAATATTAACAACCAGATCGTTCCCATAAAAGAGGGGGCTTTCCAAAAATGATTTCTGCTTATTGGCGCGCAATTAGGTGACCAAACGTCTCCTCGACAAAACTTTCTAGACATTGTTAATTATGCCGATAATAATATGAATAACTTGTCATCTAAATTATTAATTTAATAATATGCAAAATATCGACAATAATTGAATCAAATAATGTAAGATACTATGCAGCAATTATTGTAGCAATAATTGAACAAAACTTAGTGACTTCTCACGTAAGGATCAATAATCAATATCGTGTGCTACTATGCAACCACGCGTATTATTGTACTTTTTATCACCGGGTATTTCAACAGTTAACGGTAAAACTTCCGCCGTTACTTTTATAAAAAGATATTTCTGTCGTTTTCTAACTACGAAAATAATTCCACTTTGGGGTCCACCAATGATTGTACCGTCAAACGAATATTTCCTGTTAAAAAGATTATTCCCCGACCAGTCGAATATAATATAACAACTTGTTTACTTTGTAAAATTTATAAATATTACCCACAACTATAACATTATATCACATTCACTCCTTAATATTCAAAAATGATATTTATAGAAAATTCATCTTTATTCATAAAAGTTAGGGTCTTACACCAATAATCAACAGTTCATCTTTACACTACAGGCCAAAGATATACAATTGTAAAATCAATAATCAACAGTCTATCTTTGCACTACGGGTCAAAGATATACAACTGTAAAACCAATAATCAACAGTCCATATTTGGCCTCTTTGCACTACAGGCCAAAGATATACAACTGTAAAACCAATAGTCATTATTACACCAATACACAATTCCTGATCATAATCATACTAATCGACAGTTCATCTTTGCACTACGAGCCAAAGATAACTTTCCAACACAAATTTAAGTCTTAGGATGATGATAATGATATATATAATGAATGGACAGAAATAATCAGAATAATAAGATAAAATAGATCTTAGTAATTTTTAACTTAATTTTCCAGAGTCCAAATTATCAACATGATATCCAGAAAATTAATTAGAATTCTTGATAGAATATATAGTTCAAGTAATGTAAAGTTCTCGGCTCAAATATAATAACTTAAAACTGAATAGAAAGATTCAGGTCAAGATATTAGATGAAGCACAAACTATTAAGGACATTCTAATCATTTCAGGACTTTTCACCATTCAATGATAAGCTAAAGAAACGAAAAATAATATCTTACCATAATATAGAGTATGAAAGAAAATGATATTCCTTTACCATAAAAATGATACCCCTTACCTTAGCATTTGATTTGATTCTGCTTTTTGTGAAATTGATCAACTTAAACAATGCTTGTGTTCCTTATTTACACTTGGAGTAACCTTACACTAGACAGAAATACTCACACTAATGTAGTAAAAGAATTTTATATTTTTAGTGTAGTGATGGTGTGTTTTGTTTCTCATCTAAGCAATCTATTTATACTGGAAATTGAGGAAACAACTAGCACACACGCTTTGACAAAATAACCAAATGAGGTATATAATAATGGTAGAAGAATTTATTATCCCACAGAAAAAATTAAACCAACTCGTACACGTTTTAACAAAATTTGTTCAATAATAAAATTGTGGTCCATACTACTTTAGGAAAAGTAAAGTGTCGACAAGTCCTGTCAAACTTACTTTTTTAAAATAAAATAATTGAACAAATATCCACATATCATACTTATTTTTAATCAACACCATTTTCAATCTTTGAACCATTATTCATAATTATTAACATAGACTCTCAATACTGTCAACTGGTCTAATTATATAATATCAAATAATATGAGTTATTGTGCAATAACTACTGTGACAATTATAGAATGACATACTGAGTGACTTCTTACATAAGAATCAATAATATGAATCAATGTACAATACTGTGTCCTACTAAGGAATACTGTGTACTACTGTGTGTTAGGAAATTGCATATTTAAATTTGATGTTGAAAGTAAATATTCATGTTTATATGTAAAGTCCTTCTAGGAATACATGTACAAGGACTTAGTGGTAGATCAAACTTGTTAGGTTGATCTGAACTTTAATGTTTATCATTCTGAAAATGAATGTATAGAAGAAAAGATCAAAGTTGTTAGGTTGATCTATATCTTGAGATGTAATAGATAGGCGTCAACAGAATCGTAGTCTGTCGAGTCAGTTAAGTGATTGCAGAAGCCAAGGCAGAATCGTAGAACATCGAGAAATCGTAGTCTGTTTGCTTTTGAGGGCCTCTCCCAGAATCGTGGAGTGGTCCAAACGCCTACCGAGTCAACTCAAGAATCGTAGTGTTCTCTCGGAAGCGTAAAGTCTGAAAATCAAGCAAGCAAAGATCATAGTCTACCAGTACTTAAGAGAAATTATAGTGTTCTCATCTTCTAGTACCAGATCAAGCACTAATGTTGCAAGACACCACGATCATGATCGTAGTGTATCATTTGTCTGCATAAGAAGCATCGAGCCTTGTCCATTTGTTAAAAATAAATTTTAACAAATGTGGAATATATTATAAACGTTGAGACTATCGGGAATCCCAATGACACAACACTCATCCTTAGTATACAACAAAGATACGTATTAAAGAAGCTAAGGAAAGTACTACATGTCAGCCAAAACCACCTTTTTAGGTGTTAGATGAGATAGCAGTCTGCTGTGTCAGTGGGCCAGACGGCTAATCAGAAGATTTACAAAAAGTCACCATCAGTGCTCAGAAATGTCAAATACAATTAATGCTTCAACGGATGCCTTCAAACGGATACATTTCAATGGTACCTTATATACAAATCAGATGCAGAAGTACGAGATAAGCAATCATACAACAAGAAGTTAAAGAATACACAATGTAACGACCCCAAAATTCATACAATTTAATTCTCGACTTCAGTCGTTAATAATGCATTCAACCTTTAATTTTACATCATTAAACAATAATACAACCATTGAAATTTACAGAATAATTAAAATTTTCTATTACAAACTATCCTCGTTCCCAAAACCTTGCACCTTTACATCTAAATATCTCAGAATCATTTTAATACTACAATAGTTTACATTTGCAAAACAATATTACAATTACAACATTAATACACTTACCGAAACATTAGACATGGTTTACAAGAATAACAACTTAGCTAGGATATTAAATCTTCATATATCACTTTTGATCCATAACAATCAAGTAGCACATAAGGTTACCTTAAATTCTTGAATCTGTAAAAATGGTTATTTGCAAGAATGAGCTCGACAGCTCAGCAAAATCTAACAGTTTTCATGCATCACGTAGCACATAATAACATGCTCAACATACATAAATAATCATAAACAAACATAGCATACATGTTGTAGTTCACATAACAACTATAAAGATTGAGTTCTTTACTCAATCAACATTTAAAGTTTAATCATCATAGTCATAGATTGACTTTCACATTTCATACTTTTGACATATATAATACATCATACACTAAAATTTTAATGAAGATCATCATCAAGTTCACATAGCAAAAAGAAACTGAAAGACTTGCCTTTACCGGCGTTTTACCAACACGCTAATACTTCGCATCCTTTCACAACCTACACTGTATGTGAGATTGATAATAAATAAAATCAATACTCAATCTCATGGTCAAAATTATTCTAAGACCTTACTTTATTTTTTTATCCTTTATAATGTCTTTATAGACATCTAACTATTTTATATGCAACTCGATTTTATTTTCATTTTCATCACCACACATGCTAGACTATCGCACTTGTAGTTTAATGTGCGTATATCACACCATTTTATTATACCACTTTAGTTTCAAAAATGCATATTCAACACATTGTTTACAAGTTTAATTTTCCTTCAAAAATCAAAAATTGCCCTTTTCAATATCTTTCCATTATTATTCTTGTATTATCATCTTTTTATACTTAGATGCACATAACATACAATATTAGTCATTAGATAGACACTTTGTATACCAAAGTTTAGTAACACTATTACTCTTAGGCATTTTATCGAGCACGTTATGTGCACACATTAACTTATCTCAACTCTTGATCTTAAATGGTTAATTATGCATAGAATATGATAACACATATCTATACTCATTACATATGTCAAAACATATTTTTAATCATCAAAATATACCATCACCCAAAATCTTAATCCGAATAAAATTATAAAACTATTCTTGACAATTTCTTTAACAAAATGTTGTTTTTGTTTTTAACATAACTCCTTCGTTACATGTCCATTTTTGTTCCTTCTTATATAGAATTAACCCTTACTCAGTGTACTACAACCTCATATAGGCCTTAAAGTCAGACCCTTATCCATCTAAACCAGATTCTGTAATTCATCAACTAGTCTAGAAAATTTCATTTTCTGGACATCCTTACTAAACAATTTATTTCAGACATGATCCGGTCCATAAAATCGCTCAATCTAGCAAGTCTGGCTAGTAAACTTCCATATCTACAACTTTGCAGTTTAAAGTTTCTTCAAATTCAAAACACACGAATTTATATGAATTGTTCAAAGTTAGAAACCGTAACAGTTTTAATTTTCTAGGTAGATTATTTTCCCTTCGTACCAGCCTTACTACAACAGACATTGCAAGAAATCTACAAAGAGTTTCCATGTGATTCTACTTTCAGAATATAGCTTACTTCCATATCTTCGATTTGATATAAGGCTCATTTTCTAACTCATTATACCCAAAGAGGTATGAATTTCACAAGATTTGTCCACAATTACTCAAAACCTACAAATTTTGTTCTTCAAATTTTCTTTCCATTTCATTTTCTTTCTTGAATCCTCTTGTTTGATTCTTGATAATCCAAGATTAAACCATCTTCTAGCTTTTTTTTCTTCTTCTTCTTCTTCTAGCTCATCTCAATTCCTCTATTTCTCTCTATCTCTCTCAATTTCTCAATATAACTTCTATATAACAATTATCAGAGAACTACATTATGAAGAATATAAAAATATAATTAAAATAAGGAATTTAGATTATAACCTTATTAGTATGAATTTAAGAGAGAGATGGAGATAATGATGATGGGGTTTGTTTAGTCTTCTCAAAGCTTTCCCTTCTTCTTCTTTTTCTTCCTCTTCTTCTTCTCCTACAACTCTCTCTAACTCTCTTCTTCTTTCTTTGGTTTATTTTCTAAAACTAACGTACTAACTTGTAGTATATACATATAATATACAATACCAGTAATATATAATATATGTAACTCCTAGTAATTATTATATATACTAATTACTAGTTAATACATAGGTTACACCAACTTGAACTTGAAAAACCTAAGACCATGTTTGGCAAATACTCATTATTTTAATTAATCAATGGTTTAACATCAATCAATCTCATCAAATTATCACATAATTATATTTACTTGTTAATTATAATTTCGTGTAACAATCATCACATAACTCATCTAATTTAATTATCTCAATTAAATTAGAACTATAACATAAAATTATTATATTAATAAAATTAAATACTAAATATTCATTTAATTAATCTACTACACTTAATTACATTACTCTATAATCAAAACAAAATTTATTTATTTAACTAAATAAATAATTCAATTAAATATTTATATATATTAAAATTAATATATAACATTCTCTTCGCATCAATTCACATATTCTACAATATATGACATACACATACTCACACCCAACATATCTCATAAATAATACTTTTATTTATAAAATTCTTGTAAAACCCCAACTTTTTGAATAAAGATGAATTTTCTATAAATATTATTTTTGAATATTATGGAGTGAAATTGATATAATAGTTGTGGGTAATATTTATAAATTTTGCAAAGTACATAAGTTGTTATATAATATTCGATTGGTCGGGGAATATTCGTTTTAACAGGGAATATTCGTACAACGGCACAATCATTGGTGGACCGCACAACGAAATTTTTATCTAATTGAGAAAATGATAAAAATACTTTATGAAAATAACGGCGGAAGTTTTACCGTTAACTGTAGAAACACCCGGTATTAAAAGTACAGTAATACGCGTGGTTGCATAGTAGCACACGGTATTAATTATTGATGCTTAAGTGATAAGTCACTCAGTTTTGTTGGTATTATTAATGTAATAATACAGAAAATCTTTTTATAAAACAGAATACTTTTATAAAGTTCTTCTATAAATAGAATATATTATATTCTATTATGCATAGTGTTGCATAGTATCTGCATAGTGTTTTGTATAGTAAATTTTTTATATAAAACAGAATACTTATATAAAGCTATCTATTTTATTGGACAATAATTAGAATATATTATATTTTATTATGCATAGTATTTGCATAGTACCTGCATAGTGTTTTCATAGTAAAATCTTTTATAAAGTTATTCGTTTTATTAGATTATAAATAGAATATATTATATTTTATCTTGCTTTAAATATGGACCGTCAGATTAAAGTAAATCAATCTCGACCGTTCATGAGTTTGTTACTATGCAGTCCATTTTTCTATAAATAAAAGCTCATTCATTCATTATTTTCTTACGAATTCACTGAAACTCTAGAGAGATAAACTATAGAGAGAAAGAAAAAAGTATTCTGCTACTTCACTACTTATATATTCAGTACTCTTCTTCTTAAGGTAGGGAATATTATTTGTTGTACTCGTAAGGGGTGTTATCCTTTCTTATTCATGGAGAGAACTGTTGTTATTCCATTGCTTATTATTCTATTGGAATAACCTGTATACGTGGTCTACCCTATACTTGGTGACATTCTTCTATCGTTCCGTCTTTATTATTATTCCGTTGGAACATCCTATTTGTGTGTTTTACACCGGACCTGGTTCTGTCTTATTATTATTCTATTGGAACATCATGTCTGTGTGTTTTACACCGGACCTGGTTCCGTCTTATTATTATTCTGTTGGAACATCCTGTCCATGTGTTTTACACCGGACCTGGTTCCATCTTTATTATTCTGTTGGAACATCATGTCGGTGCAAATTTTGCCTGACCTGGTTCCGTTATTTAGTATTCTGTTGGAATAACCTGTCTATGCGAAGTACCGCATGCAAGGTGATTTCTTTTGTTATTCCATTCTTTATTATACTCAGTTGGTTAAAGTTTTGACTTCTATACTCCATGAAATTAGTAGAATATCCTTGATATTTGCGCTTCATCTAGTATCTTTTCATGGAAATATTCTTCTGATCATTCTTGAATTTTACTCTACAAAGCAGTATCATGTTGACAATTTGGACATTAGTAGTTCTTGGCCAAATTAATTCTTGAACTAGTTTTATTGAATTCTTATATCATTGTCATCATTCTCATGTTTATATTATGTTGAAAGTCATCGGTGGCCTGTAGTGCATAGATGAACTTGGTATGATTATGACCAAGGATTATTCGGTGTAATCATGACCGTAATGTTACAAATGATGTGGTAAAAGTCCTCATTGGCCCGTAGTGCATTGATGGACAGTTGTTAGCATGATCATGACCATTAATGAATACACAAGTATTCTTGGCCCGTAGTGCATGGATAATTGTTGTCATGATACTAAAGAATATCCTTGGCCGTAGTGCAGGGGTGATTCGATGATGTGGAATATTTATTAAGCTGAGTCTCAGCGATAACAGTGATGAAAAACCTTTTTAATCATAAAAGATACTAGATTTTATTTTCTACTTGACTCTTTTAATGGATTTCTTGTTCCGCTGTAGTTAAACTTGATGTCTATTATATTTTATCAGTTTAACATTGTTGGAGACTAATGATAATTTATTCTGCATTATTTTAGTCATAATATTTCTTACTGGGCTAGTTGAGCTCACCCTTTCTTTCAGTGTTCTCTTCAGGAAATGAGAATATAGCTGGGACGAGTCGGGAAACGGAGTGATGGTCCAGAGGATAGCATTATTAGTCCTCACTATTCTGTGAAATATTGTGATAATAATTGTAATGATGACTCCTTTTGAGTTTGTATAATCTCTAGTAGATAATATTTGTATTCAAACTCACAGTTTATGTATTGTCGTATTGTACACGACAGTTGTATTAGTAAGTTGTATTTGAATTTTGTACCATGTATCTGGCGACCCAAGATGGGTGATGTATACCTAATTTTGGGTGAAGTAAGAAGTTCCAAGTCTGTTAGACTTGAAGAGTTCTAAGTGAACTAAGAAGTTCCAAGTTTGCTGGACTTGAAGAGTTCTAAGTGAACTAAGAAGTGTCAAGACTGCTGGTCTTGAAGGAATCCAAGTGATTCGAAGATTGTAAAAACATCCTTAGTGGATTTCCTACTCAAGGAGTAGAAGAGTGGACTAGGAGCTTTGAATGTTCTGAACCACTTAAATTTTCTGTGACTTTTATATTTTTTCTTTAACTGCCTGTCAACTATTAACTTTATTTATCTTAAAGGGGAACAAACAAATCATATATTCCGCTGAAATTGATTAACAATGTCTGACAAAGATTTTTTAAAATATCTATTCAACCCCCCTTCTAAATAACTATTGTGCCTCTAGGAACTAACAATTGGTATCAAAGAAGGTTCTCTCAATCAGCCTACAAATCTTGAGTAGATCCAATGGCACATCTGATTAGAGAATCAAAGACTGGAGGAGGCAAAAAGCCACTAATGTGCAACAAAGATAAATTTGACAACTAGAAAGTTCGTATACAAGCATACATGGATTCAATAGATGAAGACTTATTTGAAATTTTCATGAATGGGCCCTACATTCCAACAAAGCTTGCATCAACTCCAGAAGATCCAAACAGAGTTCAAGTTAAGGTTAAAACTGAGTGGACTGACAACGAAAATAAAGATGTCTAACTTGACAAAAAGGCCAAGAACATTATACTCCAATCCTTAGAAGATGATCTGTTCGAAAATGTGGTCAACAACAAAATTTCCAAGGAAGTCTGGGAAGCGTTGCTCACTATGCATGAAGGAACATAAGAAGTCAAAGAAAACAAGCAATCTCTTCTGACTCAACAATATAAAATATTTGCCCATGTTCTAGGAGAAAACATCACTCCACTTATGAAAGATTCAATGTTCTGTTCAACTCTCTTCGAGTCTTTGGAAAGATCAATCCAAATAAAGATCTAATCATAAAGTTTATGAGAGCTCTACCTAGCAAGTGGGATGCAAAAACCACTGCCATCAGAGAATTAAAGAATCTTCATGAAATGATTGTTCAAAAACTCTATAGAAACCTTCTCACCTATGAACTGGAGCTGGCTCAGCGATCAGAGACTCTATCTGAAAGAAGAAAGAAAGACAAAGGAGTTTCTCTCAAAGCAACAGATACAATCTCCAAAGCTAACATTGAAAATGACTCTGACTCTGAGGAAGATGATGATGAGGATATTGCAATGCTGGTCATAAGACTCAAGAGGTTCATGCGTAAAGGTAGAAGCAGCAAACCTAAGAGATTAAACAACACCAACAGCGATGAGTAGATAAATGACTTATGCTACAACTGCAAGAAGCCTGGCCATTTCATTGTAAACTACAACAAACCTCTTAGAGAATAACTAAAGAGAAAATCAAATTCAAATAAAGAATTCAAAGGCAACAAGAGGATCAAGAAGAAAGACAAAGGTCTTGTGGTCGGAGGATCATGGAGTGACTTAGACAACAACTCAACTCCTGAGTCTGGAGATGATGAAGATCCTCAAGTAGCAAATCTTTGTCTAATGGCCAAACATGCAAAGGATAAGAAAATCCCTGACAATCATGAGGTAAGTATCGATGAGGTATTTGACTTTAACTTTCCTGATGTAGATATTGATGATTTAAGAACTACACTACATGACATAACATCTGATCTGTATCAATACATGAAATGGTTCAGAGTTCTGTCTAAAGATTATTCTCTTCTTCAAAAAGAAAAAGAGAAAGTTTAGGAAGAACTAGAAATAGCTCTTCTAAGTACTAACTCTCTCTCCAAATTTGAAGCTGAGAATAAACTCTTAAAGCAGACCAATGAACTTAATGCACAAAGAGAGTCAAATCTAACCTCTAAGATTAAGGAACTAGAAAAGACAATCTTAACATGGAATAGATCATCTTCAATCCATGGACTCCCTGATCTCCAGCCAGAAAAGTACATCTGAAAGAACAGGATTAGGTTTTGGGGAATTCATCTCAAAACCACATGTGGAAAAGTCAAAGGAAACTAACATTAGCAGTGCTTCAAACCACAATAGAAGCATTGCATTTATGAAATCCTCACAAAAGGAAGAACCAGCCCATCACTGCCCTTCTGATTCAATCTATACTATAAGGCATAACGGATCCCATATTGGCATATGATTCAGAAAAGAGAAGAGTAACTTAATCACTGTCTTTCCACCTCGAAGGATCGTAGAGTCAAGCAAAGTTAACTCCACGAATCAACCAGGTGGAAATAGTAGAGTTAAGTTACACTCTTCATAAATCATGAATCACAAGGACACATTTAAAAGGAAGAATCAGTATAAAGGAAGGACTGCCAGAAACCCACATAAGTTCAAATGGAAAAAGAATCCTCACACACTCACAAGCATGCATAATATTAGATGCTTTGTATATGATAAGATTGATCATAAGGCTGCAATATGCTATAATAATCTTATGCATATCAAACCCAAAGTCAAGCAGATTTGGGTTCCAAAGGGTACTAACAAGGTAGGACCCATGCAAGTATGGGTACAAAAATTAGAGCTTAAATCTCAATGCAGGAACGGAGCTCCACGATCATAATTTGGTACCTGGACAGTGGATGCTCACGATACATGACCGGGAACAAAGCCCTCCTGTCTAACTTCATAGAGAAAGAGGGTCCAACAGTCATTTTTAGAGACAATGGCTTTGGCAAGACAAGAGATTATGGCTCTGCTGGGAATGGTACAGTATCCTTCAGCAAATTAGCCTATGTGGAAGGACTAAAGCACAATCTTCTGAGTATAAGCCAGCTCTGCGACAAGGGTCATCAAGTTACCTTTCTCAACAATCAATGTCCAGTCAGAGACTTGAAGACCTCTTCCATAACGCTGACTAAAACAAGAGAAGGGAACTTCTACACTGTTAATCTTGGTCAACTGAGTTCTAAAGAGACAATATGCTTTCTGGCTAAAGCCTCTAAAGAAATGAGCTGGTTGTGGCATAGAACGTTGTCTCATCTCAACTTCAAAAGTATGTCAAAACTGGCCTCGAAGGATCTAGTTGCAGGTCTACCCAAGTTCAGTTTTGTCAAAGAAAGGTCATGTAATGCCTGTCAATTTGGAAAGTAAACTAGAAGCTCTTTCAAAAACAAAATTGTCAACTCAATTGATAAGTCCCTACAGCTACTTCACATGGATCTATTTGGACCGATTCAAACCACGAGCCTTGGAGGGAAAATATACTCATTGTTCGTAGTGGATGACTACACAAGATTTACATGGGTGTTCTTTCTAAACTCAAAAGATGAAACAAGTTCCCAACTCATCATGATGTTTAAACTGGTGATGAAAGAGAAAGGGGAGAAAATCAAGGCCATAAGGAGTGATCATGATAGAGAATTTGACTTCTCTGAAATAGATTAGTTCTACAGAGATAATGGCATCAGTCACAACTTTTTAGCTCCATGAACTCCACAACAAAACGGAGTAGCTGAAAGAAAGAACAGAACTTTGATTGAAGTTGGAAGAAATCTACTAGCAACAGCCCGTCTTCCTGAATAATTCTGGGTAGAAGTTGTCAACACGACATGTTACACTCAGAACAAATCTCTTGTGCACTCTACGATAAAGAAGACTCCCTACGAGTTATGGAGAGGAAGAAAGCCAAATATCAACTACTTCCATGTGTTCAGTTGTACATGCTATATTCTCAATAATGGAAAACAGTATCTGCCTAAGTTTCAACCCAAGTCAGACGAAGGAATATTTCTCATATATGCCACAGACAGTAAGGCTTATAGAGTGTTCAACAAGAAGACACTAAGTGTTGGAGTCTCGATTCACGTCATCTTTGATGAAACAGACTTAGACAAACTTGTGCCTCAAGACACTATGAATGACAACTCAGACACTACGAACGAGGGGGTCGAGCTTAACACCATGATCGTAGTCCCAAAAAATAAAATCATCGAGCCTAAAGAAGAGATTGTAGAGAGAACTACGCCAGACAACGAACCTCTACATCAAGAAGCACATGTTAATATGGAAGAATTCAGATAAGAAGGCATCAGGTCAGATGTTCTAATAGGAAACAGATGGGCAAGAGATCACACTCAAGACCTAATCATTGGAGATCTAAATGCAAGAGTCAAGACAAGATCTGCCACCCAGAATGAGTGTTTCTATCTAAGCTTTCTATCACAAATAGAACCGAAAAGGATAGAAGATGCTATGGAAAACTCAAGTTGGATAGAAGCCATGTAAGAGGAACTAAATCAGTTTGAAAGAAGCAGAGTATGGAGATTAGTTCCAAGACCTAGAAGTCACCCGGTTATTGGCACCAAGTGGGCCTTCAGAAACAAGATGGATGAAGATGGTGTAATAACAAGGAACGTCACAAGACTAGTAGCCAAAGGTTACTCCCAAGAAGAAGGAATCGAGTACGACGAGACCTTTGCACATGTTGCCAGATTAAAAGCAATCAGCATATTCCTTGCTTATGCTATCCACATGAAGTTTAAAGTCTTTCAAATGGATGTCAAAAGTGCATTTCTGAATGGAGAACTTCAAGAAGAAGTATATGTGGAACAACCTCCAAGTTTCATTAATCTAACTCTCTCTAATTATGTCTATAGATTAGACAAAGCATTATATGGACTTAAACAAGCACCTAGAGCATGGTATGAAACACTAACTAGCATTCTCATTGAAAATGGTTTCACTAAAGGTAGAGTAGATACCACATTACTGTTAGGTTTGTAAGATTCCTGAACACAATCAAATTGCACAAAAATAAGCGGAAGCATGAAAAATTAGAGTTTTAAAATTTTACAAACCAATACCTGGATCATCATTTATGCACAATTATTAATTAAACGAAAAGATAAAGAACAAGAATCATACCCTTGAAGATTCGAGCTTCCTCAAGTACAAGTTCACCTCTAAATCCTTTTGCGTTCAACTTGAATCCACTGGGTTTGGTTCCTTCCTTTGATCAACGTTAGCCACCCAAGTGTTTGGCCTCTAGAGGTGATCCACCGAGGAAGAAGAAAAATTCAAGAAGATGGGTGTTTGACAAAGTCCAAGTTTTTTTTCTATCTCTCATAGAAAAAGAGCGTACTCTCCAACAATTGGAATCACGTCTCTTAATATCTAATATAAGACTCCTCTTATAAAGATATTAGTTAACCCTTCTAATCTAATTAGAAAATAGGGTATTATTTAATTAATTAAATTCCTTTAATTAATTAAGCTCCCTAATCTTATTAGGAATAATTAATTGAACTCTTTTAATTAATTAGCCTCCTAATTTTATTAGGATATATGAGAGTACTTTTATTAATTAATTCTCAAACTCCTTTATGAATTAAATAATAATAATAGTAGTAGTAGTAATAATAATAATAATAAGACTCCTCTTATTAATTTATATTTAATATTTCCAAAATATTAAATAATAAATTTTAAGCTATTTAATTTATTCTATCATCATAGATTAAATTAAAAACACATAACTTATTATTACGATTATGCCATTAACTTCTTAAATAATTATTTTTCATTTTATGGTGTGACTCTTTAGGTTCTCTATATTAAACCGATTGTGAATAAATCAATTAGAACAATTCTAATCTTATTTAAATAAATATATTAAACTATTAATTTATTTAAATAAATAATATTTATTCTACAATAGGGATAATCCTCCCTAGCGGTCAACGACTTTCCAGATAATATAGATTTCAACATTAATCATAAAAGAACCTTTGAGTAAATAGTTATTGTACAATTCAATCCTTCCACCATACAATGTCCCAATTAAATATAAGACATGGAATTACTGTCAAGTCTTATTTTATTTAATTATATGTATTTCGATCCTTAAATGCATTACTCCAAATAATACAAATTAGAAAATTCTTTCTAATTTCATTCTGCCTTGGCCAATGACTACTGGTTGTCATTTATCGAATCACATAGGATATTTCTCTTCTTTTATTAGAAGTGGTAGATTCTTTATTGATCATACATTACCTCAATGTACAACTTATTATACCCAAGCATACCCTTTGATATACCCTAAGGGTCTTAAGGAATAAGTCAAATTATAACTTATCATACACAAGATATTATGATGATCTCAAGTCCAAGGATCACTTGTATTACTATCACTACAGGAATTCCTATTGACAGACAAGTAAAACTCCATTAGGTATTCCTCAGCGAGCCACGTTCAGTGAACTTATTCTCTAATAAGCACCTACATTCTTACTTTATTGTCTTCACACAAATGATCATGAGATCAATCATCCTCATCCAATGAGCAAACAACGTATGTACCAATCTATCTGGATTCACTAATCCCCAATTTAGTAATCCAACGATTGGGAACTATTTTAGCTTTAAGCTTTCTAAGAATATAGATGTAGTAGCCCCGAATCCAGGTCCTAAATCACCTCAAATCCGGTTCACTATTTCTATAACTGTTTGCGGAAGATATAAACATAAATTGTTTATACGTTAAACATTACACACTATTTTCCCTAAAATCGAGTAACCTTAACTGATTACACAATTCATAAGTTATTTAACACAGAACATTATTATCAACTATTCTATTATAAAATAGCTGCATATATTGCCCCAAGCTGAACTTGGCATTATCATTTTCCTGTATCCGAACGCATTAGTTTTATCTGCAATGTTTTATCATGATATAGCAAGGGTGAGCATAAAAGTTGCCCAGCAAGTTTATATACAACAATATAACGATATATCATGATTGAAGAGTATGAATAATTGGCTGGCTATAATTCAACAATATAATTGTGAACTAGCAGGAACAAAATTTTGACTGAACAAGTATTTTACATGAACAAACATTTCTGAACCAACTGGTAATGAAGGTGATCAGCCTTTCATACCTGACTTATACATGCAAGATGTACAGAATATAATTTTCGTGGAAATCAACAATGATTAACCATAAGCTTGAATAAAATACTCTTATTAGAGTTAAGTACAAAGAAAACTTGCCTGAACCGTTGATTACCGCAACGCAATTTAATTTAATATCTCACGAAAGACCTATCAGTTATAAGATTGATCTTTTAATCAGTATAACATACTTTATTACATAATACTATCTAATACTTAATCAAATATTAGATAACAACTTAACACATCAATATTATTATCATCCTTTGATAATTATTTAATCTCTATATCATATCCCTTATGATTAAACACTCGCTTTTCATATCATAAATTATTCATTAACATGTAATAAGGCAAACACTAATCCAGCACCCTGGATTCTATATCTAACAACCAAATTTATAATTCAGCAACTTGAATTCCAAATCCATCAATTTAAACCTCAATCCAGCAAATTGGATTCAACACATTTTCAATTCAGCAAACTGTTTTCCAATCCAGCAAACTGTTTTCCAATCCAGCAAACTGTATTCTATATATGTA
Organism: Panax japonicus; assembly: GCA_020205505.1. NCBI lineage: Eukaryota > Viridiplantae > Streptophyta > Magnoliopsida > Apiales > Araliaceae > Panax > Panax japonicus. Next base: position 59,891,730 of record CM035113.1, read on the forward strand.
TCACGAAAATACCAAATCAGTGAATTATTCTCCTATCCTTTGTTCAAACATATATACATGTATTTCATGCATAAAAATTATTTTTCCATAATTTTCCAACTTCTTTTGGTATTTTTCAAAAATTAATTTCTAGTGCGTAGCTTAAGAAATTAGCTACCTCGTGCTTAACTCCAGTAATGCCCATCTTTTGGCATAACCTTATATATGTTAATGTGATGTTCCATTTTAAATTTTGTGGCAATCGAAGTTGTAGAACTTCGTTTATAGCGATTTCCGTCGGAAAATCACAAAAATTAGAACGGTCATAACTTGGTCGTTTTAACTCGGAATCAGCTCATTTTTGGACACAAGCTACATAATACCATATATTTTCATTTCCCAAAAGCCTTGAATTTTTCTCATTAAATAAATGTACGAAACAGCCCCCGGAAAATTTTGGGCAGAAACTTTTTATCAATTGGCAGTTTTGGAGTCCTTCACCAAAACTTAAATAAAATGAAATCTATAACTCCGATTAATGATCCGTCAATTTTTTTGGGTTCGTATCATTCCGAACTACATTTTTCATCTATCACAATCCATATTTGGACATGTTAAGCTCCCGGAAATTAGCCTGGAAGTGACTGTTACAAAACTATCATTCTAACAGTTTTCTTAACTTTGAGTAGTTTGGGAGAAATCCCATAACTTGTTCAATATTCAACCTAATTTAGTAATTCCAAAGGGATTTTACCCTTAACACATATATCTAGCATCTCAAGAACATAAATCACAAATATCCATCATAGATTTCAAAGATCCAAAAGCTTGATCACACTTTTTAAAAGTTAAACTTTTCCAGAAAATTTTCATTCTTCAATTCCTTTTGATTTCCACCAAATTAACACCCATTATGGGTTGATCCAAACAATAAAATACTCATTAACATGTATATACATGGCTTTTGAGTTTAGAAACAAAGTTTCTTATTTCCTCAAACAAGCATCAAACAAAATCAAAGCTTAAGAGAAAAATCATGTTTTCTATCTTTTGAAAAACCTAGCTTCCATTCCACACTTTAGATCTAACTTTTGATCTACAAAAGAGTTGGATCTACATATTAAACACTTATATACACATAGATCTAAGTTTTTTGAGTTTTAGAACTATAGATTCAAGGTTTGATATACAACCATCAAAAACTTACATAAACAAAAAGGTTTATACCTTTATTACCATGCTCTCCTTCTTCTTCTTCTTAGCTTCATCCATGGATGAACCTTCTCCATCTTCTTCCCACACATGGCTGCCGCCCCTCCTCTTCTCTCTCTCTCTCAGTTTTTTGGCCGAGCTTCTCTCTCTCTCTCTTTCTTACTTCTTTCTCTTTCTCTTTCTTTTCTTTCTTATCTTCCAATTTCTTCTTATCCTCATCTTTTCTCTATTTCTCCCAATATCTCTTAGCTTTTCACTCTCCCACTCAATCATTTAATGTTGCTTGCAAGAATGCTCAAGAATGTTTGATAAATAAACAAGTGACACGTATGGAGAGTTGGTAAGAGTTGTTCAACTACTAAAGTAAATAATCCACATTCATTACCCTCCTTTAACCTCTCTAAATAGCCGGCCACTTTGGCCATTTATTGCTCCAAGTCTTGCTTTAATTTTTAATGTAATATCTAGTGTACCAAAAGTATAAAGTGTTCCTCCACAATTGAGCTAAAAATTGGGCTACCAGTTCCATCTTTTGAGCTTGAAATTAATTAGCTAATAAGTTGGAAAAGATGAAAGAGAAACCAAAGATATATTAGATATAGGTATATACAATTACCCCACACCTCCTCCTTTTTCTCTCATGCTCAACCGGCCATGTGGCCTTCATTCTTCCACTAATTCTCTCTTTCTCTCACACAATAGCCAAGGACTGTCTTGAAATCTTTGCCAAATGTGTTGACTTAATCAAAATTGGATACATGGGGAGTTGGTGAGATTTGGTAGGAGTGGTTCACCAACTAAAGTTAGCAATTAATACACATTCATTCCCCCTCTTTTCTCTCTTATATGGCCGGCCAAGTGGCCTTCTAATCCATAAAAATTGATCTCTGATCTAGCATACTTAAAGTCCAATAATTCCCTCTCTCAATTGGCTAAAAGTAGAGCCATTCCTTTAATGTTTTGCTTGATCCTCTAACCAATTTCATTGGCCAACATTTGGGCTATACATATACATAGTCCAATTCCTTTAATTCTTATCCAACCCAAATCATTTAATTAGGGTTTTTACTTCTCCATTAAAACACCAATCATTGCTCATGAACATTTATTTCCTTAACCCAATTAGACTTGCTATAATTAGGTTATAAAATTAATCATTTGAGATATATAGAATAAATCTCCTAGAATTAGTAAGTATTCTAAATACCAAAATTCTCTTTTTTCATAACCCTTAAGTTATTAAATCCTTCATTCCTAATATATATAATTAGGGTTATACTAGTTTCTTTTGTTTGTTTATATAATAAACAAATATAAACCATCACAGAATGTTCATATTCCTTACACACAACTTTTTAACCCTTAGGGTTTAATACTTTACATTAGGATTCCCAAATTAGGATTTAAATTCTCGAAACTGAAATTAGAGTTTCTGAATATATTTTTAGGGTTTTCTAACTTAATCACCATATTCATATCATGAATTTAGGGTTTCAGATACCCGGAACTAAAATTAAAGTTTCTGAGCGTACCGTTAGGGTTTCTAACAATTCATTAGATTTTTCTAACTTAATAAACGTATGATTAACATAAATTTAGGATTTTCTAAAGTTATAACTTATCTGATCAATCCTTGATCTCAAATCATTACGGTTCACATATGTAACCAAATATACCGACTAGTATTAGCTTCGATACTTATCCTTGATAATTCTTCAAAAGAATTTTAAATCTACCATAATCTTATACCTCATTACTAGACTATCACTTACAGTCTATCACATAATTCAAGTTTTGTTCAAAACTTTTGAAATTCTTAAAATTTCATTACATAACTGCCAATTCCATACACTTATTTCCTGTCTAGGTCCTAATATTGAACCTAAAATCAATTAATTATGATTTTCATAAATTGTCTAATTTCTCGGTTTGTCACAATAGATCTCATTAGAATGATCATCATCATTATTCTAAAAGCATTGCATAAAACTATGGGTTTATCACATATTATAAAGCATCATCATGTAGATAATTAAAAACCTTTAATAAATTAATAATTTTTATTAATAAATGAATAAGATTGTTACAAAGTATATATTTTATCATCAAACATGATTAGCTTATGTGCATACTACTTTCAATCTCTCACTTGCACTAAAGTAAATCGCTATGGTATCTCATACCCTTCTTCTCTAAGTGATGATTATCCTGTTGTTGGATAAGCTTTAGTTAATGGATATGTAATGTTGTTTTTGAGAGTCCACTATCTCTATAGTGATTTCCCATCTTTCAATGATTCCTTTAATCAAATGAAAGTGTCGCAACACATGTTTAGATCCAAGATGAGACTTAGGAACTATTCCTAGTTCTGTAATGAACTTTTCACCCAAACAATCAACTTGCAGCTTAATTTAAAGTTATATACTTTGTCGTTATTACTTAACCAACAACTCTTTGTTGTTTGGAACCTTTCCAATTTCACTGCACCACCGTTCAAGGAAACGTTTTACCTTAAAGTGGATTTTCTGTCGTCTTAGTCTGTCTGACAAACTTGAGTCTGTTAAGCCCTTTGGTTTTAATTTAGACCTACCATAAATTTTAATCACATCCTTAGTGCCGATTAAGTACTTTAAGATGTCTTTCACTGTCTAATAGTGATCTTCTCCAAAATATAACTGATCAACATCAGGTCTCGTATATTTCATTGTATAAATGATTGTCACTCATGAGATCTTTCTTTTAGGAGTTTATGGGTATTATTAAGAGAGATACACTCCGGGGCTCATCAACATGAGACAACTCTTGGAGTTTGCCATGCTAAACAGCTTTAGCATCAAATGAATATACGTTTTTTGGTTAAGCTGGGCATCTTTTTAAATCTATCTATATAGATTTTTATCCCTAATTACGATACTCTTCCCAAATCATTCATGGAGGAATGTTTAGACAACTTTATCTTTACTGATTGTAGCATTGGTATGTTATTCCTTATCCGTAGTATATCAACGAATAATACAATGAATATCACAATGCTCCCACTGACCCTTTTGTACACATTAGGTTCATTCTTGTTTTTGATAAAATCAAACTCTTTTGATTTTCATATCAAAACGAATGTTCCATTTTTGAGAAGATTACTTCAATCCATTTCTCTGAGTGTCTACAACTCTTACCTCGTCGTATTTAACTGGATCATCATCTTCTATGATTCGTACCTCATCATCATAATCTATGATGAATCCATACCTCTTAGGTATCTTCGATAATATTCTAGATTTACGATTCAGTTGTGGTACAATAGGTCTATCTACAGTTTCCACTTATTTGACTTATAGTGATTTGTGGCTCTTGAACTTTTCAAGATCTATTATCATCCCACTAGCCCCTTTAATGATAAACATCTTTATCTTAGAAAGCAACATGTTTCGCAAAAAAAAACCTTTTACTAAATAGGATTATAGAACATATACCCTAAACTTACTTTAGGATGTCCCACAAATCTGTACTTGTCAAATCTTGTCCCAAGCTTATTCTTTGAAACCTTTTTCACATAAGCTGGACAACCCTTTATCTTAACGTACTTAAGATTATGAATCCTCCCTGTCCATAACTCTTATGGAGTCTTGGGGTCGAATTTTGAGGGTACCTTTCTCGTAGACATGCAGCTATTTCTAGAGCATTATCCCAGAAGGATACTAGAATGTTAGTAAAATCATTATGGACCGCACTATGCCCAACAAGGTATGATTTTTCCTTCCAGATACATCAATCAATTATTACATATCAGGAGGCGTTCATTGTGAGAAAACCATTTGAGATGATCTAGCAACTCATTGCACAAGTATTCCTTCCTTGATCCGATCAAAGAATCCTAATACTTTGCCAATTTATTTTACTTCTGAATTCTTTGAACCTTTCAAATAATTTACATTTGTATTTTAGCAAATACACACATTCAACTCTTTGAATGATCATCTCCTTTTCTTATACTAATTTTTTTAATATGCAAAATTATTTTCACGTAAGTCAAGTATACTAAATCCATTAAGTAATATTCCAGTTCTTTACAATACATTATTGTTATAAATAGAACAACAATTGTTCTTAAATATAATATCAAAGATTTCATTGTCCAACAACAAAATAGAAATAATATTTCCAATGAGAACTGGAATACAATAACAACTTATTAACATAATAGATTTGCCCGTAGGCAGTGATAAACTATAAGTTCATATGGCTAATGCAGCAACCTTTGCTTCATTTCCCACACATAGGATTACTTATTATTGTTTAGCTTTCTACTTCTTCTTGGTCCCTTCATAAATCTATATTTATGATAACCAAAGCCAGTATCCAATACCTAAGTAGAACCTTGACTTAAAGAAAAATTTATTTTAAATCATGAACAAAATTGTATTTGTAACCGAAACTTCACTAAGCTTCTTCTGGTTAGCCTCTGTAAGATGCTTCTGGTAGTTTCTTTCCAGTGTCCAGGCTTATTGTAGTGGAATCAAACTCATTTGCTATCCGTATCAGTTTTGTTCTTATTATCCTTTATTTTTGCCTTTCTATTTACCTTCATTGAATCGTTCTTCTTTTAGAAGATCTTTTGGCCCCTACCAATAAGACTTGGTCTTTCTTGGTTGGAAAGTGACTCTCAACATTTTTCAACATGTTAAGAAAATCAGCCAAGCTGATATCTAGCTTGTTCATATGAAAAATTCACAACAATTATGAGAAAGAGTTTGGGAGTAACTGCAAGATCAAATCTTGGCTCAACTCTCCATCCATGACAAAACCTGTTGTCCTAATTGTTCAATTAAATTGATCATGTTAAGAATTTTGTATGTACTATAGTGTCATCGGTTATTCTAGATCGGAAGAGCTCCTTAGATATCTAATATCTATCAGTCCTACTTTCCTCACCATCAACTACTTGACGTGCAGGAGTATAGCAGGAGCATACATAGTTTCATGCTGACGCTGAAGCTCGTTACTCATAGATGCGAGCATGATGTATTGAACCAACTGTGCATCATTTTCCCACTTTCTAAAAGTAGCAATCTCTTCCTCAGAGGCATTTTCTGCAACCATTGCAGTGATAAGCGTATTAAGGACATAAGATACCTTTTTAGCTGTGAGAACTATTCTCAATTTCCTTAACCAATCTATTTAATTCGGTCCGATTAATTTAGCATCTAATATGCTACGCAGTGATAGTAATTTTAGACATTGTAAAATTCTGTAAATGAATTTATAATTAACAACATTTTAACATACATTCTTTTATTAATTACCAAAATAATTTAGGTCTTGTTTTAAATTGGTATCTCCCACTATTTTTATCAAACTATATTATCCTCAATGTATATAGTTCGGCGATATCTAATTAAAGATATGCTAGTGAGAATAAGGATCTCATTTCAAATTATATATATAACCTTGTGTGTGCACAACAAACTATATATAAATAAATAGGTAGACCAAAATATAATTTGCATTATTGAAGCTAATTGGTATGTCTTGACCTTAGGTGAAGTTGGTGACCAAATCCAACAACCCCATGTGATTAAAATTGATAGCAATCAGCTCTAGATCAGCCATTACATGCATCATAGATTGTATTTATAGATTGGAGAGAGAGAAAATTCATTTGGTAGCCTCATTTTGCACAAAACACTCAACCATTCTCTCTCAACCCCAAACCTCCGAAATTTCCTTCATATATCAGTCATATATCAAGCCCCACGAAATCCACTAACAGATCAGTAGCTGAGAATCATAAGACTGTCCATTGAAGGTATAAACCCTTAATTGCAAATCTGACCTTTAATCTTGTGTTAGAAGTTATGATTATGTGTTGTAATATGTTCTATGTAGTATTTATCAATGATCTGGGTTAATAGATGTTAGATCCATAACATCTAGAGGCTCGGATTTGAGGTATTACAAAAATCTGGAAAAATTTCTTCTGTGGTATGACAACGAATGTCAGTGGCCACAAATCTTTCTCTGTTTGTGCTTTTTCTTATTTTAAGTTTTGGATATGTAGTTTGTCATGTGGCTTGTCTTCTAAAAGTGGAATCGCGGCCTTTACATGTATAGATTTCATGTTATTCTTGATCAAAACTCGTTGACCAGACATGACCAGTCGATTTCTGGGTAACCCAGAAATCATAAAACAGTGTCTGACAAGCTTTTCAAATGACTTGATCTGTCATGTTTTATGTGTTTTGATTATGTGTTTGTATTTAGTTTGTAGCCTGTAATGTGTACTCTAGATCAATGGTTTTATATTCTCCAAAACATCAACGTGTCGAATGGAGTGGCTGGTCAAACCTAGCCATTTGGTCACAGATATAGTTTCTGGAATTTCCAAAAATCATAAAAACAGGCCTTCTGACATGCTTTGACCAAATAATACCTTATGATTGTGTTGTTGTTGAACTGTGATGGTAATATATAAATGTTCTATGGTATATAGGGTCCTTTAGCGACAGTTTAGTAATAAAATTAATTATTTTTATTAAATAAATATAAAAATTAGATTTTAATTATTAAAAATACAAAATAAATTATTAAAATTTATTTTAATGTTCAAAAATTAGTTTTTAATTATTTTAAATATATTTCATAAATATTTAATATTTTGGAATATTAAAAGTTTTTAATTTATTTAATTATAATATTAAATAAATTATTTAAAAATGATTAACATGAAAAATCATTTAAAATTATATAATGATATAAAAAATTCTTTTAAGTTATTTTTAATTACTTTTAATATTTTGTGATGAAATTCATTAATAAATTAATATTAATGATAAATAAGTTATTTAATAAATGAATTAAATAAATTAATTAAAAATGATTTTAAATAATAATAAGGCATTTAAAAATATTTGAAGTTATAAAATATAACTTTCAATATTTAAAGGTAAATTTCATTAATTAATTATTATTAATGATATTAAGGTTATTTAATAATTATATTAAATAAATTAGTTTAAAAATGATTTTAATATTATAATAATAATTTTAAATGAAAATAAAGTGTTTAAACATATTTTAAGTTATAAAATATAACTTTTAATATATAAAAGATAATTTTATTAATAATTTAATATTAACGATTATTAATTTATTATTAATTTATTATTAATGATATTGAATTTATTTAATAATTATATTAAAAAATAGTTTAAAATGGTTTTATTAATTTAAAAATAATTTAAAAAGGATATAAATGAATGAAAAATATTTTAAGTTATAATTAATGACTTTTAATATTTTGATAAATAATACATTAATACTATAATATTAATAATAATTGTTTAAAAATGATTTTAATTCTTTTAAAAATCATTTAAGTGTAATATTAATACTTTAAAAGTATTTTGAGTTATTATAAATAACTTTAACATTTTGGCAATGGTTTCATTATTAATTTAATATTAATTAAATATTAATGATAATAGAATTGTTTAATATTTAAATCATTTAATAATGATTCCGGTGTCACTACAAAAAAATGGGCCTTTAGCAACGATTTTTCGAGCAACGACTTTATAAGTCGTTGCTAAAAGTATATGTTTGGCAACGAAATTTGTCCTTCGTTGCAGATTGTGTCAGCCTTTCACTTTTTGCAACAAAATTCATATGTCGTTGCAAAATTTCGTTGCTAATTCATTGGCGGGAAAAATTTTGTTAGAAATTTGTTGCAAAATTTTCGGCCACTTGATTTCCTGTCATCGTGGGCAACGAAAGTTTTTTTGTTGCTAAAAATGGGGCTTTAGCAACGATTTTTCAAGCAACGGCTTTATAAGTCGTTGCTAACAGTGTATATTTAGCAACGAAACTTGTCCTTCGTTGTAGATTGTGTCAAGCCTTCACTTTTTGCAACGAAATTCATAAGCCGTTGCAAAAATTGAAAACAAAATTCGTCAGAAATTCGTTGCAAAATTTCTAACCACTTGATTTCTCTTCATCAGGGGCAACGAAAAAAATTTTGTTGCTATATTTCGTTTCCTAATATAGACCACATTCATTGGTAACAATTTTTATTTTCTTTGCATATCTTATACAACTTTTTGCAACGACTATTAAAATATTGCCTTAAATTAAGATAATCCCAATAAACATATTTTTGTAAGACCATGTTTGGTATTCGGAGAATTGTCAAAAAATATTCATATTTAGTATTTAAAAGTTATATCCAAATGTGAAACATATTCGAACCTGTGACCTATCATTTGGAACTTTGGTCATTTGAGCGCTGGAGCAACACAAGTTATCTGTTAATATCTTGCAAAGATTAATATTTATATCAACACATGAGATTTCTCCCATATATTCCTTTCTTCTCCTTCACTACATACCATTAATATAATCTGAAGAAGTTATATACTACAATAATAATAATAATAATAATAATAACAATAATAATAATAATAATACTAATAAAAATAATAATAAAAATAATAATAATAACAATAACAATAATAATAAAGTTGCACCAATGGTGTG